>LUGF01007812.1:49259-62647 GCA_001625245.1 Calycopis cecrops | reverse complement strand
TACGTGTAAATCGGGCATAAGCCTCGAACGGGGTGAATGACCCCGGCGGACTATAGGCGGTCGGGCGCTCGAACAGCTGATGGTACAGAGTGTACGAAGTGAGAAAAAACTTTAAAAAATTCCTGTGGCTAAACTATTGCTCCGATTGATCTGATATTTGTTGTGTAGCCTGGAAATAATACACTTCATATGTGGTTTAATTTAATGACTCTCGCTCGTATCCACCCTGTATAAAATGTATTGAGAGTAATCCAAGCCATCAATTATACCAATTGGCAATTTCCTTTTTATCTCTAAGTAATGTAGTAGAGGTTAGTTTGTATATTGCACGAATAGCTCGCTTCTGCAGAACGAAAATAGTGTTTATGTCGGCAGCGTTTCCCCATAACAGTATGCCATAAGACTGCTGTAAAGTAGCGAAAGTAAACTAATTTAGCAGCATGTTCAATTCTACTTAATATACACAGAAAATGAAAAACTGTTGAACTATTTCGGAAGCTTTGAACCATAAACAACGTAACACGATGTTTTATATAATATACTTATATAAGATTGTTAGGATGTCGCGCCAGCATCGACAACATCTCAGTGATCAGAGTTTCAGTCACGAATGCCAATACATTCGAACCTCATAGCTTATGTAGAGCTGTTTATATTATCTTATATTTTTAATAAGCAGCATTTTTCTAGGCCCAAGTTTGGGCAACCGTACAACAACAATGAAAAAAGGTTTAAAAAAATCAGAACAGTGTTTATTAAATGTTTTATTCATAATTTTATCGGTAGTAAAAAAGACTTATAAACTAAATAATATTTACAACTTATTTACATAAACGTACACATCACATTTGTACATTTTTGGATCACCTAATCGTTATAAAATTAAACCTAATATAGTACATAGTTGGTCATTTGTCTGCCTTCTCGGAAATTCTATTTAAGCTACGATTTATCTAGAAACAAAAAAATAGGTACTTCTGTAACCTGAATGCTTGTTAAAAAATGTCAAATTTATTAAACAAAATTGTCATAGCCCTGGTTAGCTTCTGACCGTCAGTGTTGCAATTATTATTCTATTAATTTATGAAATGGCAGGTATTATAATATATTCTGATATGATTATCGTTCGAATGCTTTGATTATATGATGTTTTAAGTGTTTATCAATTGGATATTTGAAAAATATGTGTATACATAAATATGAAGCGCGAAGATGATCGAGAAATCACAAGAACAATCAACGATTACTTAGAGTCTACATCAGTGTCACCTACGCCAGTGGTTCTCAATTGCTTAACTACCTACCTCCAGTAAAAATCCCAAGCTCGCGTCCCCTATGCGAACTCTCGTAAATAGGATGATAAATAAAAACCATATTGTATTTTACATTAAGTAATACCATCGAAATACGATTAAATGTAATGACGAATAGTATCGGTTAAATGAATGCAGCTCGTCTTCATCGGTTGCATGATTGTCAGCTTAAACATTAAGTCATGGTGAGCGTGAATGAATCCAATGCCAAAAAATCCTTCCGTCCGGTCCGCCTGGCCGCGGCGGGGCGCGCCGCGAACCGCGAAGCTTCAATAAATTCGTACCTAAAACTTCCCACCGCTATACCGACTTTAAAAACTTTTGTACAGGTATAAGTCCTTATATTTAATCTACACTTACTGTATTTGAGTTAAATGCTATATTTTATTATTTATATATTACACTATATACGTGGTCCATTTTTATATAACTAGTTGCACATATGATACTTATCCCTCTCAATTAAAACTAATGTAATATCACAACATATTGCGAATATTAAATCAAACGTAGTCAAACTACAAAAATACAATGTCTTTTTACAAAATCAATGTCAACGGAACGACGAGACCTTACTTGTAACACTTCTGGTATGTAGCTCACAAAGTAGGCATTACAATTGTGTTACAAATTACAATTGTAATTCCACGTCGGTTTTTTGTAACTTGCCACATACCGTACCATCAGCGTGGCCCCGGTAGCTGTCAAACTGATGTTGTGTGATCAGAATGACATTAAGTAAAAATTCGTACTAATTTTGTACTATTTTTAACGTAGGTACTGTACACTTTCAGTTCAAGACATATTCATTTACATAAGTGTATTGTACCCAGCATGTCGAGATCTGGTTTTAATACAAATATAATGCGGAGACTAAAATGTAAATCTTTGTGTAATATTGTAAAATTAATTTAACTGAAACCGTTAATTCATTGTATACTTAGATATGTGACCATGTTGATATTATAGACATACATTAAGTTTTTCACATAAACGCAATTATAATATCAAAGGCACTTACTACGCAATTACTTTATGATAAAGCCATGATAATTAAAATAATCCAATGTAGAAACTTAAAAATCATTGCCGAAATCAGCTCAATTTGATATTTACGGTTTTGTTAAATAAAATATCGTTTGGTTATTTCGGATAACGCCGTAGTTACAACCTCGGTACTTTTCATTTCCAATAGACATAATGTGGTATCACATTGTGTTACACGAAATGAGATCAAAGATTTGTTTCTTTGACTCCCTATAATCGCTCACTAGAACTTGAAAGTCTTTGCACTGGAGGCCTCAAACTCGATGCGGCTTCTTCTGCGGCGCCACAATCTTGAGCATGGTGACAACGGGCGCTTCGAAGGCCACCGACAGCACGAAGGCGAAGAAGTACGACGTCACCGTGAGTCCCAGGAACAAGAGGAACTGGAGGACATGCGCTAGTTAATGCCTGGTGTAACGCTGGTGGTGGCGGCATTACGCGCCAGTGATCAAGTATTGAAGTAGTACAATGTAATGTTAAATACGTTTACGAGCTCGACACCCAGTAGCTGACAGCTCTGTCCCACCGCCGTGCGAGCAGGAGGTGACCTAATTCTTATGTACAGTACAGTATCCAGTCCACTCCTGTACATATTCAACAGGAATCAGGACAGCCATTGGGCCAGCCTCTTGGGAATATCTTGGGTCCGTTCGTAGGAATGATGTGAGCGAGTGATACCTCATTCCACAAATTAGCAAATATGTACGTCGTCTTAATTATCATTTTTATTGGTATAAGCTCATTTTCTATGAAACAAAAAACACTGAAAAAACACTACTTTCGGATTTCTCGTTTATCTCCACTGTACTGTGTTTACCAGGAAGTATACTTTTCTTGACAGACGGACAGACCGACGGATGACAAAACATCGTATAAGGGCGTGTACTCACTACGATCATCTCCCCGAGGTGTATGGGGTGAGTAAGCCTCATGGCGACCACTCGCAGCAGCACGGGGTGGACCAGGTAGGTGCAGTAGGTGACGCGCGATAGCGGGTACAGCGCCGGCGCTGACAGCACGCCGCGCAGCCAGCCTACGGGCCATGACATTACTTTATAACACAGGAAGCAAGAGATGAGTCGAAGTCTTTTAGTTCCAACCCTTTTAAGGCACACGCAACCAACGAAAAACTACCAAAAACAAAACAAAAAACCAAAGCGCAGATGCTTCTCTTTTACACCAAGGAGTGAACTCTGTGGCTTTTATGTCATGTAGTGAAGAAAATAAAAACCAATGCTGGCATGGTTTGACTAGAAAATGAGTGCCAAACCTTAGCAGCTCTGGTTTATCGGCAACTTAGATAAGCGAAAAAATAAGCCGGAGAGGTATCTCGCGCTTACACGAGCCCAGGGTAAAGTAACAATTATGCTGTCGCGTTTCGTGCGGTGTGTAAGTATCCGGTGGTCCATGGAAATGGGAGGAGGAAGGAGAGCAGCGCATCTGTATAGCCTCCAAGCGGACGTCTATGGGCGTCGCTGGTCATGAAAATGGCTCCGATTTCTCGTTCGCTTTGACAAGACAAAGAAGTGACAATCCTTGATAGCATCGATTTATCGGCACGTTTGATAAGCAACCAGTTACCAGGTCCAATGTCACCTCATTGTTAGCAATATACAATGTAGATGGTACCTCCGTGTCCCGTGGAGCAGGCGATGATGATCCAGCCGATGCAGGCGGCCCATAGGGAGTGGCTGGCTGCGGAGTACACCGCGGCGCTGCCGGGGCTCAGCTCCAGGAAGTACAGACCGAAGATCAGGAACAGCAGCATTAGGCAGCACACCAACCAGCCCACCGTCGCCCACAACTGGAGCAGATAAATAGTGAGAACCTGCGTTATAAGCTAGTGATATAGGAAAAAGTTTTAGGTGTGCCTTGTTGCTGTCAGATCCGAGGCATCGCAGGTGCCCCAACATGTTTATGTTGATAAGAGGCACTTCATCTGTGTGCTACGCTTACTCGTAGCGCCTCGTAGCTGTGCTACAAACTCTAGTTCAGCTCATGTTTTCGACTTTTGGTCCTCAAATCAGAAACCTGTTAATTAGTAGCCTACTCACACTATTCTGATATTTGTTGTCAGTTTTTATCACAGCAAATTTCGATGCATAAAATTAACAAAAAATAATAAAAAGGTTATTCAATTGGCTCTGTCGACTAGAAAAGCTTCGCTTATATAATAACAAACCAATGAACTTACCTTGCCCATCCTTATTTTGGAGTTGGTCTTAAACAGTATCCATCCAGTAGCCATGCCCACGAGGTAGGGTCCGAACCTGGTCCAGGGCTTGTCGTAGATCTTGTCGAACTGTGTGAAGGGGTCCTCTCCGTTGGGCACGTGGTCGCTGGTCCAGGAGAAGTAACCGGTGGTGAGGAGAGACGACACGAATAGCACCACCGACAGCACCGCAGATAGTTTCACGTGGCTGGAAATAAACAGTATCTATTATAATACACATCTATACACCTATTAGTGAGATAGCCGATGGGCTAGTCAGGTTCTTCAGGAGAGTAAAACTATTGCACCGCTGCCACATGACCTACCGCCCTAAAATCATGGGTTTGTTTTGGTGAGTATCTGGTGTCACAATTGTAATGGACGTTTGTAGACACCAAAAGTCATTTCGCTATACGACGATGTTATATTATTATTTATTACTAGCCTCCGACTGCCTTTTAGCGTCCTTATAGCTGATATAAAAGACTGGAAGAGACGAAGTGTCGCCTGTAGCGTAGAGTAAGCAAGGGATTGCGAGATGCAATCATGGCGTTTTCAAGAAGCTATTTAACGTATAGGAAGATGACCAAGACATTAAATGTTGCATGTATTTGAAGAGACCAGTTCACAAAACAAACAGAAAGGGAAAGCCGAACTAATTACTTGCAATAGGGAATATGCATGTATTTTTTTTATATTTTTAAATGATACTTTACATAATTACATTAATGTAAAAAAAATATCAGCGCTGAAAAAACAATATTAAGTTCAAAAAAAATGTTTCAAATTAGTAGGCCGATAACAGCTTTTTAAACGATCGCCACTTTGCCGCGCTGACATGACGTCACGCATCATAACAACCACCAATGGCAATGCTCCACTGCTCGTGAACAATGATGTTATTTATGAACGTTGACGTCACAATTCGTTCCGACCAATGGCGTGCGTTTCACCTAATTCAATCTTCCCGCATAATTTTTGCACTTTTCAATAATTATTTTCTGATTGAAAACAAAATTATACAAAAAAATATTAATACGTACGCACATCTACAGGAAAAGACTTTACATATAAAAAAAATTATCATTATTTGAATCATACGCATATTCCCTATTGGTTAAACGTTTTATAGCCATTACTAGAGTTTATGAAAAGGAAAGCGAAGTGACGTGCCCGGAATTTAACCATTCAGGACACGTATGAAGCTCGCTTTACCTGCCTGTCCCAGAAGGACAATTATGTTTAATGTGCTGGTCTGTTTGTTTCGCATCATTAGTAATCTGAACAGCGCGATACATTTTTGGAAGATGTGTCATTAGATTCGACGGTGAGAGCACATCGAGGGTGTTTCGAAGATAGTATGCACAATTAAATAAAATGACAGCGAATCTTTGCTTTATCATTTAATCGATTAAATTATGTTCATAATTATTTAGGCTTGAATTCAAATTGTCTTTAAATTGTCCTCTCCGCTGTCTCTCCAACCGTCAGCGTTGGCTCGCTTGGTCTGTTGCAATAATAAAACAAACGAGTTACCTGGTGGCTAGGATGAGGAGGATGGCGCTGACGGCGTAGAACTGCGTGTCGTCCGACAGGTACCAGCTCCACAGCATGCACTGTAAACACACCACCACAATAAAGGTATCGCTCAACTGACATATAATACTTTTCATATCAAATCTTATACATCCGTAATAATCTCATGTCAAGGTCACATGTGTTTCTGGTTCAATTCCTTCGAAAGGGCTCGACAGATTTTTATGAAATTTTCTGAAATGTTTAAACCGTTATTTCTACGAGATCCAAACTTACGCGGATGAAATAAGTCGCGTATACATCGCTGTACGGCTGTAACTGAATCATGAAACAGTTAACATCGCTCGCTTCAGCCGGCCATTATATCATATAAATTCAATATACAATGTGTATGTCTGTAGTATGTACTGTGACATAGAGACCTCTTTGCCACAATGAGTATGCTTTCTTATGAAAGAAAGTATATTCATTTAAATTTTTAAATATTAGAATGTGTCGCTTTTGACACGTTCAATAATTTTTTCATTACAATTTGGGGTCTCAAGGGGGAAATAAGAAATTTGAGCAAAAGACGACGAATATGAGTTAGCCTAGGTCTTAACGAATTTTAATGTAAACTGTATTTCGGGAATGAATAAATAAAGTATATCCATAAAGTTTTCCAAAGTATTTCATTTGATAGAATCGGTCAGCCAGCTGGCAATAGCTTAGCCTAGGCAGTAAATCTACATATATAGGTAATAAAACTACAAATAGGTGACCCTGCGCAACTGGACGCTACGCCCCAACGAAGTATCCAGGCCAGGTGTAACAGTACTATAAAGTCTGTAACCTGTATATTTCACTGATCGTTTCAACTCACCATCTGGTCGACGGGGAAGAGCGTGTTGATGTAGAGCAAGTTCCTCCACCAGTAGGCGGGGCAGGTCTCGTGGTCGTTGGCGGGCACCTCGAACACAGCGTTGTGGTAGAACCACTTCATCACCACCTCCACCACACCCAGGATGAACAGGTATGGCACCGTCAACCTGCGACACAAACATAAGCCGGGACCAATGTTATATATGTAAGAGTCTTGGTTCATTAAGAGGACGGATTAACTTTTATATTTTTTATAAATTGTGTCTCATTTACCCCCTGCAGATGAGATGTAGAGACACAGCTAATTTATGGAGACGAGGGCAGCACGTCTCCACAATTCCTCCATGTTTCCCTCCTCCCTCTCCCACCGGTCGCACAAAATACGACATAGGCGTCACTCGTCAGCACTGTTAAGTGAAGCAGGAACTGCCATAGAACATGGTACTACTAAAACTTGAATGATACATATTTTTATCATGCGACCGCTTGTCTACTCTTATATATACCCTATAAAATACATAAGTGGCAGCTAAGAGAATGAGACTCAAGTCGATGTTTGGTCCTGGATAAACTTATTCCGCTCTCATCACTCATTCTAAGACATCTACTGGACTTCGTGCCGTGAAAAAAATTTTTCGTGAAAAGGTTTCGTGATCAAACAATTTCCTAGATTTTATTAACTTTGAGATTAGTGATGGTAAGTTTAAGACCGGTAGTATGTACAAATATTTTGGATATTCTGGACGTTACACACCTGGCGAATCTGTAGCCGATGAGGCCCAGGAACTGGTAGAGGCCAGCGGTGATCTTCTTGTGGCCGTTCGTGAGCCGGTCCAGTTTACCCTTCGCGCTCGTGCGGAAGTACAGGTACGCTACCAGCATACCCCTGGAACACATGTTAGATTAATACTAGCTGCGCTCCGCGGTAAGTACACGTAACTTGATATTTCCACGGGATCGATCTCGTGGAAATATCAAGATGAAAAATAAATATTGACCGATTCTCAGACCTACCCGATATGCATTCAAAATTTCATGAGAATTGGTCCAGCCGTATCAGGAGAGTATGGTAACTGACGTTGTGAGAATTGTATATACAAGGTTTTGCTTATGTAAAAGATGAGTGACAATTTCTCTAGGCCTACTCTATTGGGAAATGGTTTGAAGATATGGCGTTGTTGTTGTTGTTATAAGTGATAATTAATTGCAGCAAAATTGGGCAACATCTTGAAATTATCTAGAGGTCGCCGAGGGTTTAAATTTTCTCTGTTTTCTACAATAGCACAATGGAATGGTCCCGATTTTATAAATGAACCATTTTATTTGAATTTATGGGCGTCTTAGTCACAGTCACAAGCTGGTTCAATCTGTGGATCACATTTCTTGTTTGTGGATGAGGAGCTCAACCTTCCCCGCAAAGCATCTGAAACCCATATCATATCCTTAATTTCCTTGATAAAAACTACTATCATTAAGCTTAAACTCCAATCTGCGCAACCCCTCCCACACCAACATTCTAAGTCCCTCATTACGAAGATGCCAAAAAAGTTTGATAAGCAACTTACCCGAGACAGAAGAAGGTGTCGACGCTATAGACTGCGCTGACGATGAGCTGGAACCAGAAGCTCTTCTCGAGGATGGCCCGCAGCGCCGTGTTGTCCGCGTACTACAACACACGCCGCCACTCGTTACAACACAACACAACTCGTTACTACTGCCGCAGAAGTCTCATGTCTATATAACACCGGTGTTATGTCATGCTTTGTTACGTTTGTACGAATTGTGTGTAAGTATCCCATTGGTAGAGGGGGAAGACGGCAACGCATCCATATATTCTTAGGTGTTAAGTTTTTGTGAAAGAAAAATAAAGATGCTGATAGAGACAAAGAACTTCTTAGTGACGGCACGTTGAACGGTTTACTTTCCCTTAAGAAGCATTAGCTATAAATTTTCATAAAGATTATGAAGAGATACTAACTATATTCTCATTTCAATCCGGCTTCCGACCTGGTCATAGCACAACAACCGCCCTTACCAAAGTCACGGAAGATATTCGATTTGGTATGGACCATAAAAAACTTACTATACTAACATTACTTGACTTTAGCAACGCTTTTAACAGTATAAATCATGAAATTCTCTTGAGTACTTTGTTATCCCTTAATATTTCACCAACAGCAAATAACTGGTTTCGCGTTTACTTACACGGCCGAAAACAGAGGGTACAGATCAACAACACTTTCTCGTAGTGGATTGATATCACTTCTGGTGTTCCTCAGGGCGGTGTCTTATCTCCTCTCCTTTTTGCACTTTTTATAAATAATATATGTAAATCCATTTCCTCTCTTTATCACCTATATGCAGATGAGTTACTAGTTTATAGACAGACATCGCTTGAAGGAATATCAGATGCCATAGGCGAATTGAATGCTGATCTCACTGAGATCTCTTCGTGGAGTGAAAGTCATGGTTTAACCTTAAACCTAATAAAAACACAAGTAATTGTAATTGGGATTCGCGGGCTCACTTCGCGAATTGACTGGAATGACCTGCCTTGCGTGCTTGTCAATGGTACAACTGTCCCGTATTGCAAAATGGTCAAATACTTAGGAGTATATCTTGACGAAAACTTGAGCTGGTCATGCCAAGTCAAGGAGGTTAGTAGAAAAGTGTACGCGACATGGCACAATCTCAGACGTCTACAGTTTGTACTTCCCATCTCCACTAAAATCTCAATTGCTAAGTCTTTATTCCTCTCGATCATAGACTACGCCGATACCTGCTATACAAATCTCACTGAAGAACAGCTAAATAAACTTGAGCGGCTCCAAAATCTATCAATCAGGTTCATATTTGGCTTGCGTAAGTATGACCATGTCTCTGAGTTTCGTACAGTCCTCAAGTGGCTGCCAATCCGACTACGCCGGAATGCCCGAATTCTCTCGACGCTTTATGGCATTCTTTATAGTCCTAAAGTCCCAGTCTATCTAAAAGAAAAATTTACGTTTCGTGTGCCATCATCCATAGATCTTCGCTCTAATGACAAGTTACTTTTAGATGTGCCAGCCTGGCATAGCAGCTACTACAATATGTCATTTACTGTCAGGGCTACTATATTGTGGAATGCTCTGCCATTGGAAGTTAAGCGTGCAAAAATTCATCATTCAAAAAGTTAGTTAAAAATCATTATTTAGATGTGTGCGGTCATTGAGCTATTTACTCATTTATTTATATAATTTATTTTCCCATATCTATTCCATCTGTGCTAATTATATTGTACTATATGTATGTAGGTATATAATATATTTATATGTGTAAGTGTATGTATATAATATGAATGTATGTATATTGTGTAATTTTATATAATTATATTTTTTTGTATTTTTTATTTGATTAGGTCAAAATTATTATTATTTTTTAAATTAGTTTGTAAGTTGATGATATTGTAATTACCGTATTTTTTATGTATTCTGTTTCTTTTGGTTTTTTTTTCCTTGATTGTTTCCTACCTAAATAGTTATGTTTTCTGTTTTCTCTCACACTCACAAGGTTGTCTGGAAGAAATTGCCCCTTAAGCAATAAGACCGCCTTTTGTGTGCATAAAATTTTGCCTCAAAATTACTTTTAATATTTTATTATTTGTATATGTTTTGTGTACACAATAAAGTATATTTCTATTTCTATTTCTATAATATCATCATACAATGTATCTAGGCTTAAGCTAAGTTATCAATATAATTGCTTATGCTAAGTTACACATATGATCCATCCAAATCATAACTTGTAGCAATCTTAACATAGACCTTACCCTAAACGCAATGATACAGGTGTGTCCAAATATGATCCAGATCATGGAGAGAGTGCGGAGGCCGTGCACCTCGGGCACCGTGTCGGCGCCGACCGAGCCGTCGAAGATCTGGAGGATGTTCGCCTTCATGGAGAAGGACAGGAGCAGCTCCGACCACACGCCTGCAACGAGCCGACGGTTACTAACACTCGCGTACTAGTTTTGTTAAATCACAATCAATACAATGAATACTATTCCGGATAGACAACAGCATAAGAAATATGGCAAGGCCATACAAATTGTAGACATCTGAAATGTAACTTTCATTACACTGGTATGAAAACTTAATCCTTATAAGTTTTCTTTAGTTCTTATAAGGGATAGGCAAGCATCATATGTATTCGATAACTCCACAAACCGTTTGAATTTTTGCTTTGCTGAGGCTTTGCTTCTCTAATCTCTTAGGTTTCTTCGTGATGTTTTTATTACGCAGAGCGGGCAACGTTAACCAAATAATAAAAAATTAATTTCATGATGGGGATCGAACCCATACTACTCGGCCCGTAATTTGAGTATCGTCTCAACTAAGCTGATGCTCTAACTTCTGGTATGTCTATTTCTCTCAGCAAATACTATTCAGAAAAATGGATTATGTAAATTATATTTACAGAGTAAGAAACGGATGGAATAAATGGTGGTTTAGATTACGACGAAACTAGGTGGTTACTACTGTGACTGAATGAACCACTCGGAGTGGCTTCGATGGTGGAATCATGCTGGAACATGCTGTATCGCTGGCCTGAAAACAGCGCTGATGACTTTTATTAAAATTTTGTTATAATCGTATACATTATAATAATTATGATATAATCAAATGACGAATTCTACGAACATGCTATCCTCCACCTAATAGATTTACAAATAGAAGATTTTCGTGGTATATTCTTTTCTTCACCGAATAGTTGACCAAGTGACTCAAGAATTAATCAAGCTATTTTTTTACTTTTAAAAACGTAATATTTCTGAGGTAGCAAGAGGTTTTAACTTTTAATGCAACCCAATCGGATAATAATATTGCGTTTTGTGTAGTTTGTTAGGACCCGTGTGGAGGAAGTGCGTGTGCCTTCATAACATGGTCGTGTGGGTGTCGAGAGCCATTATCAGTTGACTGGCCCATTTCCCCTTCGTCAAATCAATTGAAATATTCATTCAATCTGTTTCAGGAGCATTTTGGAGTCAGTAGAATATCTTTTCGTTTTACCAAGATGCTACAATGGTGTTATATTTTCAGACCTACGACAGGCCAATAGAGTTAATCTACAAATAATGTATATTTATAATTGAATTTACACAATGTTTCATGCAGAGTTGTCCAATTACATTGACGATTTTACTCGATAAGTGGCAGGTTAAGAGAAGTGTCACTATAAAACAATTTACTGCACTTATTGCCCGCTGGCTCATTCCACCGGCACCGGCAGCACCGGATATGTAGCGAGTGTCTCAGGCAAATATGAGCTTTTAGTGCTGTTATGACGCTTTTGTATCCTTTGGATCAGTGTTTCCCAAATAGTTTACAAAAGTAACTAAAAATATGCGTGTGTAGCATATATTGTCAGTTAACCTTTCGTTTATTGGTAATTCTGGCAACTTCGTTGGTTGTCATGAATTCTCAATGTTGTCCAGCTATAACTCCTGTGAGCCTGTAAAGTTGTTGTTGCTTAACCAAAATGAGACCAGATTTTGTAGCTCGGCAACGAAGAACAATGCGATTTTGTCACATTAATTTTTCTTGGTGTTATTGTTAATGGAACTGTAATTAACTTATGAAAATTTATATTGCTTTTATAAATGAATCCCACAATAAAATAAGTTTTAGTTTTATCTTGGAATTGTACGAACAAAAACTATTTGGGAATCACTTGGCGCCACGAATTCATTAAAATGGCCAATGGAACTGGTGTTTCAGTAACGACTAACGAGTAACTTTGTACAGTTGGGTAATGTCATGCGAAGCCCCGCCATAGTCCTGATGATTCATTCCTAATATTCAAAAGTTCTGTCAAACCGAGGTCTAGTAGAATCTCGTTGGGTTTGAGTTGTTGTGAATTTATCGGAGAAAGCTCACTCAGTTTCAGCTCTTCGTCCGTGGAGATGGTCTCAGCTGTGAGCCTCTCTTCAGAGCTCTTGCTGTTGATCGATATGTTGTTGTTCACGTTGTACATCGACTTTCCTGGATCAAATTAATAAATGTAAACACATTTACATCTTTCAATAGGGAAGATTAAATAGATATATATCGACTTGGGCTAGGAATATTAAACCATTTTAAATTATTAAATATTGACTTGATTTAAGGTTCCTAGCATTCGTCAGTAGGAAGAGTTCAGACCCGTTATTAATGATGACGATGATCATTTTAAAAAAAAAAAGAGCGCTTTTTGTCATATTGTTATTATTGTTATAGAGTTTCTTATTTATATTCTTTTCTATTTTATTTAATGATCATAAAAATAACTGTTTAATCAGCGTGAAACAAAACAAACTGTGGATGACTCTTTTTAAACCGACAAATGTAATTGTACCTTTGCTAACAGTGATACTGTCCAGTCCGTTTAGCTCTAACTTCATG
>LUGF01007812.1:9174-39376 GCA_001625245.1 Calycopis cecrops | reverse complement strand
AAGCCGGCGCCACCGAGGTGGTATCTGGCGTCCGAATCAGACCAGGGTAAATAGATTGCTGTACCGTCAAGTTCTGTGGGGCTTCAGAGGCCCTTGGAGGGTTTTAGGAGAGGGAAAGCAACGATCCGTTGTCCCATGTTTAGGGCCACTTCTGCTCCTCCTGCAGAAGACTGCTCGTTTGGCCCTTATACCTTAACATCGAGACTCCGTCCTCACATAGATTCTTTAATGGAAACATCTCGGGGACACTAAACAACAGATAAAAAAATAGATAACGAATGTAATGTGTTAGATATTTGGATATTTTTTTTCATACTATAGGGGGCATACGAGCAGTCGGAACCATTTTCATGACCACCGCATAGAGGCCATACAGATGTGCTCCTCCCACCTCCAAGGGCCACCGGCTACTTACACACCGCACAAAACGCGTACAGCTGTCACTTTACGCCGGTCTCGTGTATAAGCGAGAGGTACCTCCCCGGTCGTGCCGGCACAATTCGGCTGCATGCAAGCCTGCAGTGTGGCACTACCTCTTACAGAATGTGACGTAAATCTTTCATATAGGAGCAAATGCAATTTTTACATTCTTTCTTTTCTTCAATAATAAAGTGTGACATTGGGAGAATAAATTCTAATTACGTTGTAACTCGAACAAGGGCACTGCTTAATAGATTATCAGATCAAATGATATCAAATACCACAGGCAGCGTGAATTATTTTTTAAATGAAAATGAAACTGCATCGTAACTGCGAAAGGTGTGAACGAACAAGGGGTCTCTTGTCTAACCAGCGACACCTGTAGATATTTTTATCCTCCTACGTCTCGGGTAATCCGCATAGAGCTGGTGCGTTACCCTCCTTCCTCCTCCCACGTTGGTTGGCGTACGAACTCTGTAACGGTAGAACTCCTTCGCACTAAATCCCCAGGGGTTCCTCACCCGCGGTAAACAGAGTGTAAAAACTGCAGCAGTGATTTTGCAAGTAAACTAAGAGATCCCTTTTAAGTTGTGAAGAGGCACTGTATATTTAAGATTGATGTTTCTCTGCCGAGCCTACTGTAAGACTATTAAACAACGATACTCTACGCAACACACGCAAACTTGACACACGACCGGGTTAAAAAATTAAGCTTAAAGATTCCACTACATATTATTCATGATTATTCATTCATATGAAGGATTATAATATATTATATTATAATGCTTCAACAAACAAATAAATATACAAAATAATAAAGTAATTGTATATTAATTATTATTTAATTACATGTCAAAAAGCAACTGTTTGTAAACACAAAATTACTGAGCTAATAATTTAATTGAACATTTTTGAGACGTTTAGTTGTTTGATATTTATCACTGTGACCCCAATTGTGGGCTTTTTAAGTTGACGAATAGGGCACAATGAACCTTTTAAATATTTTTAAGTGTTACAAGTAAGTTTGGACAAAGGCCTGCGAAGGCGCCATGACCTAGAACTGTGTCACTCTAAACATGTAGAGTAGGTACATAAATGTTGTCTCTCACAAATGAACTCAAAGTACTGCTGTATACTTCGTGTTTACTGTAAGAGTTACTGTAAGTGTTTAATTACGTGCTGCATTGCGACACGACCGAGGAGGGAGTGCTGCGACTTTTCGGGTGGGCATTTGGAGAAGGGAACTGGGGGAGACAGAATCTGCGTAGTGATGATGTGGATCTATGTGCCTCGGTAGCCAACAAAGGCGGCTTTCGCCACCTTGTAAAAATAAAAGCTATTTCGAGAGGTGAACAACCTCCAAAGTCCTCAAGCAATACATGTAGCCAAATGCCAGTCCAGAGTAATGTATATCCTTATATCAGCGGTATAATTAATTATTCTTCTGATATCAATAAATTTGAACACCTGTTCACACGCTGTAGGCACAGATCACGTCACGCCGAGCGTGCCAACTGCCAACTGCGAACTGTCAAGCTGCTCAACCGTACGTTTTCAATTTGCCATAATCTTCGATGAATACTTTTTGCCTTCAAAGGTTCATGGTACCGTATTTGTACTCAAAATACCTGTAATTGGGGTCACGAAATAAGTAAATACACACACCTAAACGCCTCAAAAATGTTTAATTACATTATTAGCCCAATCTTTTTGTGTTTATAAACGGATGCTTTTTGAAATGTAATTATATGTAATATTTAATATAATATTATATATAATATAAATAATATTTTTTTCAAATGATTAATATTATAAATATGAAAGTTTATCCAGTTCGACTGTACTTCATTTTGTTGTATGTATTTATATTGCGAATTGTGGTTACGTCCTCGTTTGTTGATTTTCCAAACTCTTTTTTTTTTTGGAAGGGTTTATTCTCCTGAGGTGGCGTCGACCTCAAGAATATGTCCAAGTAATATTGAAAGATTTTACATGTAGTTTATTTTTACGTTTTAGTGCTGTTATTTTTAACTCGGTTTTTTTTTTGTTAAAATTTAATTTATTATTTCATTTAAAAACGTTTTCGCGGAACTCTGAGCTGAGTTACTAAACACAGACCGTACTCTACCAGTTTAGAGAGCTTATACGACAAATATTAATTACTACAGCGTGTACATAGATGACGGAGACAGATAAGTAATATACAAGTAGTTCAACCAACCACAAGCCTTGACAAGTGACTGGGTTCAAATACAACAGCAGGTCCACAGCACTGGCTCGTTGTTTCGTACATCTGCTAACAAACTAGCGGACAGTCTGGGAGAGATGTTCTGCATGAAACCAGAAATAATTTACAAATGGAGTCGTTGATTAGCAAATTTACCTAATGTCACACTAATATTATAAATGTGAACGTTTTTTTGTTTAGATGTTTGTCCGTCACGCCGGAACTACTGAACGGATTTTGATAAAATTTGTTATACAGTTATACAACATTACAGGATACGTTTTATCCCCTGAGATAAAGTAAGAATAATCGTGAGGCTATGAATACTACGTGAGCAATTAAATATTTTTTTAAATAATACTTGGCACCTACAATCGATATCGAAGCCATAAATGTAGTTTTTAGGAATTTTGTCTGTATGTCCGGGGTGAACTCAAAAAGTACTACACGGATTTACTTCAAATTTGGCATGGATATTACTAACAGCTGAGGTCAACATATGGGCTACATATATTATCACACTATCACCTACTTGATACTATTCGAACGGATTGAGAACCTCCATTTATGAAGTCCGAAATCCACGCAGGAGAAGTTGCGGGCGGAAGCTAGTTTATAATAATAATAAGCCTTATTTATAAATATTATACTTGTTCTTATTGTACTATATATTGTAAGTATACATTATTGTTTTTATTTATAAATATCATATAGATACTTATTTGTAATAAAAGTAAATAATTTATTTTGTATTGAATTTTTTTAATCCGTCTTATTATTCTAACCTGCTATATGCTTGTAAGAACAGTTTTACTGTCAGGTTTTTCTGTGCAAACTATTAAACCAATTGCTGTGAGATTACACCAAAAGATGTATATGTATATGTTTAGTATATAAAATAAATTGATGGTGATAAAAGTGATGAAACAAAGATGAACCTCCGTGAGATCCGCGTTGCTGAGACATTCTGTACTTGTTCTCAATTCGGAAGTGTTATGAACGCGCTTACCCCTGGAGCTATAATTCCAATTTGAAAGTTAGCAATAATAGCGACCTGAAAGTGTATTGTATAATTTTTAGACAAATGTTTTAAATTGTACACGTAGAGTTATGGGACACGCATTGTAAATATCGGCAAAGATATATACATCTTCACACTGAAAATTCGACTTAATGCCATGATGAGGGCAAGTTTTGTAGCCATAATGTATCAGGAAATGGCAGACGTTAACCTCATTTAGATGCCGTTTGGTCACAAAAGACTTCGGAAAATATTTTCTTATGTACGAGACTGCTTGAATGTCAATTGACATTATCTGTCTTGTTAAACCCCCGTGGGTCCCACCACCTCGCGAGCCTCGGGCTCACAAGCCGAGCGGGCTGATGATGGCGGAGGCTGTTCTCGAGCTAAACGCTTTCCGCGCTGCGGAGCGTGACTCCAAATGACAGCCTGCGCCTTTCCTTCCCGGAGATGGAGACGCGCCGCAATAACCGATGGAAATCGCTAATGAGCTTCACGTCCATCATGATGATCACTGACTGACACTGATGTACGAATGTTGAATGTAGACGCCGGGGGAGGAACTGACTGACGAACCATGATCAGACTCATAAATGAATAATAAATAATAAACGTTTATTTTGCAAAGTTCTATAACACAGATAACAAATAATAATCAATGTTAAATTTTGACATTGCAAAATTAGTCCCAAACTTATTGGCATGTCAGCACCGATCGTCCGTAATCTACTCGGCTAGTGTCTGCGTAACTAAAACATCTGGTATGAAAAGTGAACTTACGGTTTCTCTTGGTGGTGGGCATGTGCTGCTGGTTGAGCACGTCGCACAGCTCCGCGGAGCCGGTCCAGTAGTTGTTGCCCCAGTAGAACATGGAGGGGTAGCGCCCGCTCGCGTCCTCCACTGGAAAAGAGGGCACGGTTAGTACAGGTGTTACAGCACGGTGAATGCGAAGAAGACAGCTGTGCTGTGTGTGCAGCAAAAAAGACATCGAATAATATATTTAGTAGTCATCGCTAGTCAGGATGTTAGGTCATGATAGCACGAGCTCTTCCAGCGTGAAGCCAACAGATTCGCTATCACACCCCTCTCCGTTAGAGAGAGGCAATTGTCCCGTCACCTTGCGATGAAAAATAGTTTCAACTCGCTGTTTCTTAACAACTACCGGGATGTCTCTCCCTTCTGCTAGAGGCTGGAAGGAGGTCGTAATCCAACGACAAGTTTGATAGTCATTGCAGCTGTCTTGGACTTTCTACAGCATATTTCAGTCATCAAAAAATCAGGATCCATCAATCTACTTTTTTACTATATCTAACTTAGTGCTTGAAAGTCGAAACTCAGAGCTCTAAAAACATAAATATTTATGAAGTATCTCTTTTGTGGCGGATGAAATTTAGAAAGTGTAGTGCCAATGACCTTCGGCGGTTCAAGGATCTCTTCCGCGGCGAGGGAAGAGCGGCTCTCTGATGGCGAGGCCAATTGCTTCCGAGCTGAACCCGCTGCTACCGTCTGCCGCTACCATCGCTTGTGGTGTGAAGATGGAGACGAATCATAAATAATTCCTTCTTCATGATATGTACTTTTAAAGCACAGGGCTACACACAGACAGATGAAAGCTTTCTTGTACCTAAACCATACTTGTACAATAGACATTCATAAAGTCGGCGGTTATGCCACTAGGGATGCCAACATTTCTTCGGCGAAATATACCTAGTATTTTTCAATTAAAATATGCATTAAAAATATAGTACACTGCAATCAAATATAGTAGGTACCTACTTAGAAATACGTAGATAGGCTAGCTTCAACTAGAAAGAAAAGCTTATTGAGGCATTGACCATCAACAAACACGATTTTTCGCTATTCGCACTATAACTATTTCAGTCTTGAAAATATAGTATTTTTGCGTGCCATATGTTTATTCAACACTATATAGCTCACAGGCAATATTATGTTATAGTACGGTAGGCAACCCTATATGCCAATGTGTTGTCATCCTTAGCCCCTTTTTCCTATGGGACCACGCGGACTATCAAAAGCCACACAAATCTGTGCCACGGTTTCATCTATGTTATATTGTATTGAAACAGAAAGTACTTTTTATTGTTGTTGGCAGAAAGTAATGTTATTCCAAACTGGAATCTATTGATATTATTTCATTTTCACACGTTGAATGTGTAATGTTATGTTTTGTCAAACCCCCTACGAACTGCACCTATATTGTGGGCCTTACAATGATGGCCTCAATGTCAAATTGTGGATACTTCAAGAGTTGTTTTGGTAATTGGCACTTTAATGTTTAAAAACACTTTATATAAATGATATTCATGTAATACAATAATCAATTCCACTAACGACGACAATATTTCCTGAATAACGACATCTGTTGGCTTTAGTTCCCACGTTTTTACACCAACAAGAGTCGTGGCGACTTATTTTTGGTTTTGTCGTGGCCCGCACTCTCTGCGTCGTGTTTGTCGACGGGACAAAGGCGCGGCTGGTTAGTATTTTTCTTTATTATCGTCGCCACACGTACGACCCGTAATTGTCCAATATTAGCATGACCTTTCAAACTTATTATATTTATCATAAAACATTTGTTCGTGTCGAAATATTTAATTTTAAGAATAAGTCATCCTTGAGGTTCATTCGAACATATATTTTAGTAAGAGGTGTCACACTGCATGCTGGCATGCAGCCGATTTGGGCAGGCACCACCGGGGAGGTACCTCTCGTTTACACGAGACCGGCGTGAAGTGACAGCTGTGCTGTCGCGTTTCGTGAGGCCATGGAGATGAGAGGAGGATGGAGGGCAGTGCATCTGTACAGCCTCTGTGCGGACGTCTACGGCCTTCCTAAAGATCATGTTGGTGATCTGTTCTAATGTAAATTGTAACAGGAGACCGGGATGTTATTTGATGTCATACATCCATCTCTACAGCGCCTAGACTACTAGGTTATTACCGTTTCTCGAGATCTGTTTCTTCAATCAATCAATCGATCAATAAAGATCGCAACGTTACCTGCTGAAATAAATCATAATAATTATGATAATGAAAAAACAACTTATAAATTTCTAGTCGTCATTTAAACATTAAAGCGACTTTTGCACTTTTAATTGTACTAAATGTTTTATAGGTGCCACCGCTAGCACTCCAGCTACCCGTGTAATAACAAGTGGATCAGTTGAACATCGTGATCCTGTGTGTTAGGAACTACGAAGTGATAATCTTTTGTTTTCTATTGACTTGAATTCGCTATAAAATTTACAATGCGAAATGATCAGTTGCCGACCTGCATTAGTAGTTGGGGTCATTGACAAGGAATTAAAGTACATTTCCTACCTCAATTAAAAGATACGATGTACGTATTGTATCATTTTTGAAACGCCAACTGGTATAGGTATAATCAATGTAAATAATATACGTATAAATGTCATGATTATTCGTCTTAAAATTATTGTCTAGTCATCTTGTGGCTTTTCTGCTAGTTGTTTTTTTTTTAGTTTTCATTGTATTCTGAATAACATATAGATGACTTCTATCTGGAAAACCAGTCATAATTTATCGAAATATGAAAATAAAATAAAAGAGAATAAATCTCAACTTTATGTGGATCAAAAATATTTCTACTTTTCACTCACGGAAATAATATTTAGCTCATTAACACATAGGAAGAAGATCGATCAATTAACCTTGAGAAATTGATATATAAAGTGTTTATTTATATTTAAACGTCTATATAAATTAAATGCCACAATCTTACGAGTTTCCTATAAACACAAAACTAATAAACAATACGTAAAGTATGCGCGAGGATGTTTTGAACAATTATGTAAGTTTCAGTTCAGAAAATCTGGAGACATTAGAGTCGAAATGTCTTTAAAAGATGTACATTCGTCAGGACATCATACTCGTACTTGCTAAACTGGCCTTACAAAAAAGCGATGTATATTTTAAGAATGACATCGAAAGGGCAGAGGACCTACAAATGGTAATAATAAATCAGACTGTCATTGATGTAAGTCTATAATTATTGCTTTTTAATTGAATTCGTAACACAAGTGGTGAAATATATGTATGTGTAAAGTTACAGATAAACTAGTGCCTATTGGAAGATATTTAAAGTGACTCTTGATAAATATACAAAACAACTAAGGCCCCAAAACGCTTCCTTGCAGGATCCTCATATTCTGTATTTTTCTGTGGAGAGCTTTGTATTAGCCCTGCAGATACCCTGCGGTTATATTGCCAAATAAGAAATAATAAATTATAAAGGTCTAGGTAAACTGTTAAACCAATGTTAAGGTCTTCGGACGTTTGACCATGAACGTTCATTTCACGTGCCCTAATATTCAAAATATCCGCATATTGTAAAGTGACATTGTAGCGTTACTTACTTACAAATGACAAGGGCACCCAGGTGTGATTTTAGTAACCGTTGCTAAAATACCAGTGTACCTTTAAAATGTTGGATTTATAATGAAAAAAACTAAAATACGTTTGTAAACTTATGTATAGGTAACATTCGTTTATGTATACTAAAGCACAGACAGAACAACAATCACAACCGAGGTACATTGCTAAGAACTCGAGTAGCTTCTTTTCACGGTGATGACTTCTTCATCTTGACGTCGATTACAGAAAGCGTGAATTAACGAGAAGGAACTTAAACATGCATGGAGTCATGATATTTGATGAATCACGTTGGGGAACAGCAAGCTGTGTATTTCCTGCGACTTGTTTCGCCTGAGCATGAGGTCTTGTCTCAAAAGGTTCACCAGTAGACATTTGTGTTTCATTGAGGAAGACACGATCGATCATTATCGATTCGATAGTTTCGATCGATTGGATCGATTCGACGTGAGACGTTACTCAAACGTCTCGTCATGTCGAACATGACGTCCACACCGAGACGTGCGTTGAAAATTTAATACGTAAATAAGTGGAGCTCGGTCCGTGTTGCAACCAGTTGCACTCTCATCAGCGCTTGCTATTGGCGGCACACCGCGCGCTCTGTGAGGAGTGAGGACATCTCCGGCGCGAGCCCGGGCCTGCACCGAGACAGGGCTGCCAGATGACAGGCGGTGGGCGGATGGGATCGGCCCGGATAGCGAGCGTATGTCCCGGGTCTCGGAATCAAAATTTTGAGGGAGGGGCCTGATGTAAAGGATAAGTATAAATAAATAAATGTCTTAAAAAAAATGTTTGTCTATTCAATTGTCACATTGCACCGACGTGAAGTGACGGCTACGATTCGGTTAGGTTTGTGAGTGTCCGGCGAGTGGTGTCCCATTAGATGGGTGGGGTGAAGGAAAGCAATGCATCGACACAGGATCTGTTAGTACGTATTGGCTTATTGACATAAAAAGCTCCGATGACTTGTTTGCCTCTATAGGTATGGTTGAATGTTATAAAATTATTTGATAAGTCATCCTCATCATCATCATCGGCCTGTTTAATCCACTACACAGGAGACTCTCCAAGTACGATCGAACTAAGATCGTCCTCGCCTCTCAGTCCTTCCTATGTAATAAGAGTGAGAGACGAAACTGCTGTAATAATGTCAATTCCAATGTCACGTTCGAACTTTGACCGTAACTTGACCTTTATTAGTCAAACGACGACAAAAAACAATTCAAAATAAAATAAGTAGTTCATCATTTTTTAAATTTTTAAGTCAACGACATTTTTTTGGACAGGAAATTACCTGTCAAACGTACGTAATCTCCTATCATAATAGGTGCATGATTAATTTAAAATATTAGTAATCAATTGATATGAAATATTTCTTAAACTCATCACTAAACTAAATTCCACATAATCAGTTTCCGTTGATTTCATCTAGACTATTTTGATAAAACCTGTTAGACGGTGGCAAGCATTCAGGTATATACGACACATCTGCTCTTCCTCATAATAAAATGTGTATAGCAAACTTATATTATTTTTGCGTAAAAACTACGAAAAAATTAAGAACTACGCAGGCAAACTTGTGTTATAACTTATAGAGTAAAGTTAAAGCTGATATAAATACTTTTTGGATCATCTTAATATTTACTTTTTACGAAATTTACAAAAATACACAGGACTAGAGTGTACATATTATTTTAAAGCATTTTTATATTTATAAATAAAAATATTATACAGAGCTAATATGTGTTGGTATCAAAAATCATTTAATAGTTTCAAATTTATTATTGACGGCTCGTAGACAAGAAAGGAACGGGAGCCACGAAAGACCTGGGGACGTCTACGTCCAGGACTTGTAAAAAAACCAATTTATTAAACATTTATAATTGTCGTCCGATTAGTACAATTGGTATAGCGGTATACCTTTGAGAAACAAATTACGCATAGACGCTTCTATGCGTAATATCTTGTGCAAATCGCTAGTGCTATAGGTTACAGGTTTGGCTGCAGTAGCCGATTCGACATAAGAATAATTGTTAACTTTACATTCATTATATTTTTGGGTGGATAATATATTGACCAGACAAGTTTGTAATTATCCGACTTCATTATAACGAGATGATTCAAGTTTCCTCCTCGAAGTTCCCACAGAGATGTGCGGTGAGAAGATGTGCGCACCGGTCCATTGTCAGTCATCTTGTTTCGGCACGTGCAAGCAAAGAATTATGACGGTGTTCTGATATAAGATATGTTAATAATAATGACGAATTAACGTCGCTACTGCCAGTTCCGGATTAAACCGGCACGAGGCCTTCAGGCCTTTTAATCAGGAGCTCTTAAGTCTTAACATTACATACAGGCCTAGGACTTGTAGACTGCTGGAGCTGCCCTTTAAGTGCGGGGTCCTACTTTTACTAAGTAGTACTGTACTAGCTACTACGCACCACTTACCATGGGTCTTCTTCCTTCTAAACTAATATCGGTACTCCTGGACATATCTATAAAACAAGAGTGGTCCATTCGATTCGAGATACACTTTTGCCGACGAAACACTGTGGGACCAGCAATCGTTTTGAAAATTATCAAACATGCCATCGATTCACTTGTAAGTTCTTATCGTAAGTTGACTGGCCCTGCTGTAGAGACGAGTTCGCTACTGAGCTTGTACACAAGTGACACGTGTCACATTCTATGCTAATCGATAATGTGTATGCCACATGTCCAGGGTCCGATGAGACAAGCAAGCGACATCCGTGTCGCAGCCAGTTACATCAAGCAGGTCAAACGTCGTGGAGTTCATTGAAAGATGCAAAAACACTGCTGTTTATAGATTATTTTCGTAATGTTGGCATTGCATTCAGGACGAATACATTTGAATGTACAATTTAATGGGTCGCTCTGTATCTGTCACAACACAAATGTCTAGTACGTGCCAGCTGCGGCGCCCGCGGTGTTGCCACATCGTCGATCAAATCGTTCTGAGATCGGGACTCGATGGTGTTGTGTGTCGTGTCTGCAGTTTATGGGTTGTCTGACGTCGGCTTGCGGTCGCCGTGGAGTTTATGGTTATTTTATGTGGTTTGTCCGTGTGTTGAACGGTGATTGTGTGTTATGACATGAGCTGTGCCTGCGTGTTCGACAACACGACCTGAGTTTGATATTATATAAGATACTAGCACAATATACCACGCGTCAAATTTATCCCAATGATAGAAACAAAAAAGAATTAATAAAAAAACAATGAAGAAACTAATGTCCAGTTTCTTTTGGTTTCATTTTTTCAACGCCGTTGAAATTTTCTGATCACTTTAACTTCCCGTGACCAGACACACTGCACAGCCGAAATCAACGAGTCGTCGTGCACCTGCTCAGGGTGCTGCAGGTTCAAGGCGCAGGTTTCTCTGCTGCGCACTGCGCACGTGTGACGTGGCACGTGTGCGGTACGACAGCGGAAGTGGTGGCGCGATACGGGGCGGGGGACATGCGAGAGGCGGCCAGCGGGAGACAATAGGGGAAGTGCTACTGGTGAGCCCGGGATGCTGTGCTGTTGCCGTTCGTGCAGTGTGTCATTAGCTGGTGGCCCGTGGAGAGGGGGGGGGGGGGGGGGGTGGAGGAGGAAGGAGGAAAACATATCTGTATAGCCCTATGCGGATGTCTATGGACGTCGGTAGTCATGAACAGCTCCTGTTGCCCCCCGATACTACAAATAATTACAGCTATATTCAGGACAATTCGTATAATGTCATTTCATTATTACATAAGTAGCTAATTATTCTATATAGCAGATATAAATCTGTACCTTTTATTTGTTAAAAATGTCTTCTTGACAATTTCGTAACTATTTTATTTCAGGTAATGACTGGTTTCAGTGAAGAGTTTTAGTGATTATGAAAGGACATCGTTTAATGTAAAAAAAAAAATAACAAATAGTTTGTGCTGAAACAAAATCATAACCCCTTGTCATAGCCAACTTTCTGTTTATTCAATGCTTTATTTAATTTTTAAATATCATAATGCACATTAGAAAATATATTTTGTTTAGAAAAAAAAGTTTTAATATATGTAGTAATAACAGAAATAAAAAAAGTGAAAGTAACCAACGAACACATATAAAAATGTAAAAATACGCAATTAGTGATAAATTTGCGCGTTTAAGTGAAAGCTTCGGCGACGCGTGTGTGTGTGTGTGACGTAAGTGAACTTGACCCGGGGGACAACGCTTCAAGTAATGTTAAGTTGCCTCTAGTGGCGTCAAGTTCCCTTTAGCGGCGTTAAGTCGCCTCTAGTGGTATTAAGTCGCGTCTAGTGGCGTCAAATTACTTCTAGCAGAATCTAGTCGCATATACTGGCGTCAAATTACGTCTAGTGGCGTCAAGTCGCCTCTAGTGGCTTTTAGTCGCGTCCAGCGACGCCAAGTCATGTCTAGCGGCGTCATGTCGCGTCAGCCGCTGACTTGCGGCGCCGCAGCGGACGTGTTGCGCAACGCACTTTCACCGCTGATCTTTGTGTTATGATTGTGCGAAAGTATTGCAAGATGTTTATATATTCTCTTTTATTGCAAAAAACATTCAAATGAGCAATGTTTATTGACACTGTGACACACATGTTGATATTCTTAATATAGATAATTAAATACATTATATTGATTTAACTTCATATACGATGAGCTAAAGAGATAAGATAAGATAAGTTTCAAATCTAGACAAATTTTTGATAGCCTATTAATTGTGTGTAAATGTTATCATCGTTCGACACTGATATAATTTGGACGTGTTGATCTACAATACAGAACCAACAACGTCCGGTGCTCTGCTCGATGAACTCCTCCAAATTACGTTTGTATCTGTTGACATTTAACTGCCGTATTTATTGACCTCTGGAAGACTATATATAAGACTAGACATTGCGTCTCTTGCGAAAAAGATGTAACTAACTTTAAAATTTGCAGTAATCTATTTTATACAGCGTCAAATTAGAGTCCAGGCCAGTTAGCACCCGATTAGCCAACGGTTATACGAGTACAACTGGAACTGCACGACACGTCAAAACATGGCCGCTACTTTGACGGCCGTGCACGTGAGCGCGAGGTCTGGAACGAAACGCGTATGACTCAATTTATCTTCAGGCGTCGATAAATCCGAAGGCTCTGACTGGCGACTGCTCATCCGCCTCCCTGTGTTAGAGGGACTCTCTGAAGCGGGCACTGCTCCGGGCTCTGTCGCCTCACGTTTGTAGTCGGTCTCCTCTACATACTCGACCGATTTTTATGAACTTTTCTGTGTATATTCGGTAGGTATGAAAATAGATCGTGAGATATTTCATTATTACGTATTTCATTCCGATATTTCCACGAGATCGCAAGATACGCGGCTGAAACTAAGGGACGCAGCACGTATTGATTTATCGATACTGGCTGCGTCCCGTTGAATTGAGATTGTTCTTAATTGTATCCTCAAACAAATGTTACACAGCATCACTTATTGTCGCGGAGGTGACTGTGAGGTAAACATCACAGGTGAGAGGTGGGAGATGGGAGGGGGCGGAGCACTGACCGACGGCGCTCCTCCAATTACGCATTTTTTGTGAAGGCCTCGGACTCTTGTGGATCATCTGACCCATTTTTATATTGTTTTTTAATTCCTCGTTGCAATGGAATTTTATAGAGGAGCAAGAGCCATGGGCACTCGTCGGTGCACGCGGACTTTAGTCGGAGATGCGACGACGCATTGCAGACGAACTGGGAGGACCAACCGGTGAGGTAGCATTTTGCTCACTTGAAAATGGCGTGAGCTTTGCTATAGACTATTTTGAAATACGTATAATATCTTAAGCTTTGTGGGATTCGAACCCGCGACCGACGTAACATGCCTTGCTTAACATCTGCAGTACCGATGGCGGCAGGCGGCCGTCGCATGATCTGGAGAGGTGCACACCAGCGGCGTGATGATGACGAGTCCCCGGATCTCATTAAATTAGCTACAGAGTAATTAAAGTTCACGGAGCCGGCACCGTCGTAATTAAATGTTACGAAACTGGTGACTCTCGGTGAGTTACGGTCGGCTGAGTCGGAGTGGAACAGGCTGGCCTGGTTACTGGGCTGATAACCCAGTCAGATGTCTGCTGAATTGCAGCCTAGTTGAACCGGCGCGAACTATATTGAAATAAATATGTTTAGGCTAACAGTCTCGAGCTGCCCCCAGGGGTGAGACAGTAGAGAGAGAGTTGCCGACCGCGGTCAATATATAAAAATGAATGTTGGTCTGTATGTTGTTTATAGAATCGTAAACTATAGTTTTCTATTCTATAAGTCGTATCGTGTAGCAACGCACGCAGGGTACAGCTAGTTAACAAATAATTATAACTATTAAACAGCACGTCAGAGTCTCCGAGATGATCCTCCCGTAGCCGCCAGAGGATGGCAGTTGGCACTCTATATCAAACCAGTGAGCACTTGGAGTCTCAAAAGAAATGTTCTAAAAGAAAGTGATCGGGTGATAAGTGTATTGGTGCTAAATCAGTGCTAATAGATCGCACGTGCTGTCGGATTTTAGCCCTTGTTGCTGGGGGCTAAGACACGTTAGCCCATTAGCGTTGTAGGGCTGCGGGCGCTTTCACTGCAATGTCTTAATTGTAAAATATGATGTCTTGTTACAGTTGTACGTTTGTCCACCTGTCTGGTAATGAAGGATTAATGTCTTATTTGTTCTACCCGCGGCGCAAGCGTCAAAAGGAAGGTGATATTTTCTAGGTTTTGAAAAGTATTAGTAGGTAAAACGGGACTCTTCAAATAAGATTACTGTGTGGTTCGCCTATTAAGACTCTTTGTCTGTAGAACGCGAGAAGGTACCAAGCAAAAATTTTAGAAAAAAGGGTCTATAATCCCTTGCAGCACAGCAGAGTAGGTAAGTATCCCATTAGGTTTTAGTTTCATTGCGAAAGTCAAAATAATTATATTATTTCCTTGAATTTGAAGTTGGGTACCAAAGGCTATGTTTCCACAGAACCCTGGGCGAGTCCAACTCGCGCTTGCTCAGTTTAGTTTAATATTCCGCATCGCATCGGCGCTACAAGTTCGTAGAGGTCCACTAGTCGCTAGTAACAAAGTACGTACTTATCTACCTACCGTTGATAAGGAAGTGAAATGACTTGTTGATTAACCCAATACCACCAGTTTCGCTTGTCCCACAACACGTTAAGACTATAAATACAATTAAATCCAACACGTAGATACAGCGGCAATGGCGTGTTCATGCGAGCCTCTGGAGCGTGGAGGCAACAGTGATAAATAACAAGAGAAAACGAAAAAACTCGCACAAAACAATGCCTTGCGAAATGTTTTACCAAATTTTATTATCAGACTGCCGAGCATCATCCGGGCTAGGCTACATCTACACGTAACACTCGAAGGTGTTACAACACACACAAACACACAAACAACAACACGGTACTTAGGAGTTTTATATTAAACAATAAATAATCAGTCTATATAATGTGTGTTTGTTTTGTTTTTATAAGTTCTTTATTCATTCATGAGATTTACAAAATCTGTATTACATCTAGATATAATAATCTATATAAATAATGTGTGTGTAGGTATTTTCACTTAATAGGTACGGAAGCTGTACTTCTTTGTTGTATATAAAAAATTCTTATTAATTGGGATGATATTCTTATCTCTCGTCTGTCGGTATCCTTTGTTGTAAACAAATAGTCTCATAATTTATCCTGAAGGCTCCAAAATACATATAATTTAAATAAACCTGCCAAGTGCGAATGAACTTCATTATTGGACAGATATTACAGCTTACGAGCTTTCTCGAGAACTAGGTGTTGTCAGACATACAGAAAACAAAGTGATACTATAACGGTTCCGTTATTTCTTTTTGAGAAACTAAGTCTTCAAAAGTATTTTTTTTCTCACATAGTGAGTACTGACGAGCAAGGCGAAGTTATAAAGGTTAGAGGAACTCATTTTTAACTCATTCTTTAAACTTCACTTATGCATTCAACTGCGGGAAACCGAGCGAGCGAGAAAGAGAATATTAGTGAGTACCTCCAGAGGTACCTCAGCGGGCGGCCTGATTCAGCTGCTATACATCAGCTCTACCTCTATCAATTTTGTTTTAATTTATTTATGTAGAGCAAAAAATTAAATAATTAACTTTAAAGTTGGCGAAATCCGTGAGAACATCAAGATAACATACAACATACATGTTCCATTGTAATGTACATGATATAATTGTTTCAATTGATGTAAATTATATTTATTAGGAACGTTTTGTCGCTGCGCGTCATAGGTTGAATGCGCCAAAGACATCTATATCCTTGTTACGTTTTTTTACAGGATATGGGGGCAAAGGTGCAGTCGGAGCCATTTTCATGACTACCGACGCCCATAGGCAGAGATCACAGAGGCCATACAGATGCGTTGCCCTCCTTCCTCCACGGGCCACCGGCTACTACACACCGCACGAAACGCGACAGCCCACCTGTCACTTTACACCGATATCTTGCGAGCGAGAGGTACCTCCGGCCGGCCTAATTCACCTCACCGTTTAAACAATAAACGAGGTATCAATATCCAACAACTTCGCAACAGATAATTCAGTAGATTCGCAACAAGTGACGCAACGTATCTCCGTCCTTGTCTGACGCACGCGCCTGCACATCTCTCCGTCTGCGGCCGACTTCCTTCATAAACTTATTTCAAAACTCTATGTTATTGGGTTTATCCGAAATGTAGAGCTTATGTAATGAGCCGCAAGGTGGCGACACGGGGAATTCGCACGTAAACAACCTGCGTACTTTCGCAAGTGACCTCAGCGTACTCGCCGTGAGGTCATCGCAGTTATCAGTTTAATCGTTTAAAGGTCAACGCGGGTCACAGTCAGGTCACAGCGGTATCAACATACGTGTTGATAGACAAATGTATTTATATCCATTACATTATTTAGAATCTATTAATTTTTTTATGTATTTTAAAGGCAAATAGGCAAGAAGAGGCAAATAGGCAAGAAAGTATCTAATGTATCATGTGTTTTTATCCCACTAATATTATAAATGCGAAAGCTTGTAGGTGTGTTTGTTTGTTTGTTGCTCCTTCACGCAAAAACTGCTAAACCGATTTTAATGAAATTTGACACACACATAGAGAGTAACTTGGATTTACACATGTGATAGTTTTTATTCCGAAAAAATGTTCGTATAGGATGCTAGGGGATTATTTTCTATTTTCCACGGGATCGCAATCTACACGGGTGAATCCGGGGGGCGCAGCTAGTTGAGAATAACAAACGGCCATCAGAGCTATTTAGCGACTGTCGACGCCAATTAACGTTGGCACATGCAGGTGCGTTGCTCTCCTTCAACACAATCGCCCGGGCCACCGGCAACTTATCACTTACTCCATGAATCCTAAGCGGTTTAGCCAACAGTATTAATCTGTATTATGTGAGAGATCGACTATAATTACACAGCCTGCAAAGTTTGCTCAGCAAACATAACGTAATACAAGCTCTGCAGTAGGTCAATAATAGTTTTTTAGTGCTTTAAATTCGTCCTATTATGTAACACGCTAGAACGAATGTTATAATGATAAATGAAGCGAGTGATTCTTTACTGAGTACACAAATATATACAGAACAAAGTTAGTTCAAATTATGTTCAGAAAAGGTGAACTCATTGCAGTAGAAATATCTATAATAGTGTAAAAATAAAAAGAGCGTAATTGTCACTTTTCATGCATATATCTACAAGTATACTGATTTAGAACGCCAGTACGACTTATTCTGTAAGAGGTAGTGCACACTGCATGCACGCATGCAGCCGAATAGAGCCGGCACGACCGGGGAGGTACCTGTCACATGCACAAGATTGGCCTAAAGTGACAGCTGTGCCGCCGCGTTTCTTATGTAAGTAGCCGGTGGCCCACGGAGACGGGATGAAAAAGGAGGGCAGCGCTTCGGTATAGCATTTATGCGGATGTCAACGGGCGTCGGTAGACATGACAATGGTTTCGACGCTCGTTTGGCCCCTATAACATAAAAAAAAACGACTCCGCAAGTGCGCAGGTCTTCTACATTCCATGCCCCAATGGGCCAGAATTATAAAACTGTTGCGCCGTTTCATCAGCCTCATGTAAGAGCAGCGACTGACTCACTTCTGCTCTACATTCATATTTTCCGCAAACTTGAAGGATACTTGAACTTGCGAAACATAAAAAACCTAATTAGGCGCACGCTGGAGGCGTTGCTAACAGTTATTAGTAATGCTAATGCATGCCGGTTGTGTCACGAGCAGCTGACCCGGACACGGTGACACAACGAGATTGTGTGACACAAGAGACTCTACTAGAGACACTACTAACACTAGTAACATTACTAGCGTTCTTAGTGAGTCTTCAATAGCTTAGAGATAAATAAAAACCATTGCTTTTACAGACATACAATCATCCCTGTGCTTCGCGCTGTTTGTGAACATGTATGTTACTTGTGGCACATAAATAATAATCTGTGGACATATCTCACTACGTTACCACAGCCCCAATATATTTAATGTCTTATAAATTTAAGAAATTGTATATATTTAAGATTTTTATTATATAAGTACATATATACATAGATAAACATCAATGGCCAAGGCGGGATTCGAAACCGCGACCCCTAACGCTACATGCTCCGCTATCGTCGGCCGTCAAACGTTGGAGAAGTTTGGTGCACGGAGGAGGCTGCGCGTCTGTATAACGATTACTAAGCCTCGTTAGCGGTCTACGGCTTCTAAGCGCCTCTTTCCCTTTTTATGCTAAAAAATGATCTTCTGCTGAATGAGTCTCTATCGATGAGCTTTTATTCAAGTCAAGTTCAAGTATAAGTGTGAACGCGCCCTCTCGCGGCAGGCCACTTCAGCTGCGAAGAAGCGACACAATAGGTACTAGTTTACGTATTATTAATGGTTTAATGAATGACTTAAATTTGACACAGAAGTGACCTTTTCTCCTGCTCTACCGGTTCCGTGTGGATGTCTCAATTGTAATAATACTTTAATATCATAATATCGAATACATTAACAAGATGTGATGTAGAAATTGAAACGAGTATAAGATGAGTGGCTTCTATTTATTAAAATCTATGAATCAGTCGGCATGTACCTACATATTTATGCGATGTTGTTAGGATAGAATTTTGTTTCTGTATTCAGCTCTAGCGGACGCTCGCTAGCCTTCATACTAAATGGACATCAGACTGAAAGAATTTTTCAAATCGAACCAGTAGTTTCAGAGATTAGCGCATTCAAACAAATAAACAAACAAACTCTTCATCTTTATATAATTTTTATTATTATTTAGGATAAGATGGAAAACGAGCAGTCGACATTTACCCACGACATTTAGAAAAATGATTGCAAAATAAATGTTAACTCAGTAGTAATACGAGCTGTGCAGTCGTTGATGTCTTTTATATGAGAGTCGTGTCGATGGTATTTATTTACACGGCTCTATAAAGGACAACAGTATTTTATGTTCAACTTATAAGTTTTTGATGATGTGTCAATAAATATAACACTACTTGGAACTTCACCCAACTTTTCTCGACAAATAACATTAATATTTTTTTATTGTAGAGTTCAAATACAAAAATAAGAGAAGAAACAAGAAACAAACATAACAAGCGCTACAATACAAATTTTACAATAAATATTTGTTAGCAACAATTTTACTTAAAAAATTGTTAGGAAATGCAAACCTAGTCCCGTGGAAATAATTAGGAAACACAGAACATACGCAAACGTGTACTTAAAAAAATATTGAAAAATGCCGGTGTATTTGTCTGTTGTCATCACTTTATTGCACGGAAACGATTTTGTAACGATTTTGAACGAAGTTAGTTTTGTGGGCTGGTATAGTTTTGTGGGNCCCCCCCCCCCCCCTGTACCGCTAGACTGCGTCGTGCGATGACAGAGCTCTTCGAAATATGACGATGGATTAAGCAACATTTTGTAAGAGGTAGTGCCACGGATACCATTGAATGGGTTATGCGAGTTTCCGTTGGCTCAACCGTCGGAGAGGAGGGAAGGTAAGACGTCTCCAATTATGTGGAAATATAATTTGTCGTTCCATGAGCTTCCGGAACTCCCGCCAGTTTACCCCTTCAAGACTCCCGCGCCATTCTTAATTAGACGTGCACATATTACTAGCTGCGCTCCGCGTTTCTATCCGCGTGAGTTTCTATCCCGTGGAAATATCGAGATGGAAAAAAGATGTTTGCCGATTCTCTGACCTACCCGATAGGCACACAAAATTTTGCAAAAATCGGTCGACGTTTCGGAGGAGTTTGGTAACTAACATTGTGACACGAGAATTTTATATTTGTATATATAGAGGTTACTAGACCACATAATGGCACGTTTGTGTGTTTGTCTTTGTTGTAGAATCTCTGGCGTCAGATGTGGTCAGGCTCCCGCTGCAGTACTGTCTACTATAAAATAGCTTTGCCAGGCCTCATCCTCAACCCCGCCCCCAATTACCACTCGCTACACCACGTGACAGGTGTGTTGTGTTATCTAACCCGCTGTGTGTGCGTGTGTGTGCTGCGGTAATTACATAATTGCGCGATTCATTGTGTGCTCAAACAATTATAGGCTCGCGCGCTTCCTTGTGTCTTTTACGACTTTGTTTATGGGTTACACACACTTACATACTGAATACTACTACATATGGGATCTACTGATATAGAACCCGTAAGTAGACTCTACCTTTTATTTTTGATATAGGAGGGCAAACGAGCAAGCTGAGCCATTTTCATGACTACCGACGCCCACAAACATCCGCATAGAGGCTATAGAGATGCGCTGCCCTCCTTTCTCCTCCCACCTCCATGGGCCACCGGATACTTACACAGCGCACAAAACGTGACAGCACAGCTGTCGCTTTACGCCAGTCTCGTGTAAGCGAGAGGTACCTCCCCAGTCGTGCCGGCTCAATTCGACTGCATGCCAGCATGCACTGTGGCACTACCTCTTACCACTAGGTAGAGTCTTAGATACATCAACGGAAATGATTAAACTTCGATCCTCCGATTCCCGCTGAGGTAAAGTAACTGAAACGTGGAGAATGTACAATGTTAACAAGCCATTTTGTAATTAGCACATCATAAAAAACAATCGCTACATCGCAACCGAAGTTGAATTTCATTCACGTTCACGCAGCGCCGCGCCGACGCGGAGAGACTACGATCTCGTGTTTTGTGCGACTTCTAAGGTTGTTACATAAATAAATAAATAAAAGTTTATTCATTTCTACTTCTACTAAATTGGTGCACCTTTGCATAATTTTAATTTAATCTAATATATAAAATTCTCGTGTCACAGTTTTCGTTGCCATACTCCTCCGAAACGGCTTGACCGATTCTCATGAAATTTTGTGAGCATATTGAGCAGGTCTGAGAATCGGCCAACATCTATTTTTCATCCCGATATTCCCACAGGATCGAAAGTTACGCGGATGAAACCGCGGGACGCAGCTAGTGATCTATAAAAACATCTATTGTCGTAAAAAGAAAAGAGCGAGCTTATTCTTTCCTCAAACGTTGGCAACGCATCTGTTAGACCTCTGGTGTCACGGATGTCTGTGGGCGTTGGTGATCGCTTTACATCAGGTACTCGTTTTTACTGCTCGTTTGCCTCCTATGCTATACAAAAAGAATCCGTCGATGACGTCGCATATCACTTTGAAGCAAAAGACTTTGACACTTGTTTGCGTCTCTTTGCAGAATAAAATCATACAGCATCATCGTCAATGTGATTATCTACCGCCTATGTACTGTCGTACTACGTTTGTCCACAAGTCTTCGATGACAAGGCTGCGCTTTTGACTGCAGGCTTGTACCTTAGAACCACTGCACATATGCTATTTTTGGCATCGGCGATCGGCGACTTAGAAGCTGAATGACGCTCCCCAGCGCACAGTTAAAAACCCCGAATGCAGCGACTTAGTCGCAAAGCGACTGCGAGTGTTACGTATCGAGCATCGGATCAGTCGCTAAATCGCGCGACTCCGACACCGCGACTGAACGCGGAGAGTCGCTAAATCGTGATCCAGAATCGATGCAGCAGCAAAATCACGCCGATCGCCGCTGCTGCAAGTAACATGTGTGCTGTTGCCCTTAAGCCTAAGTAATAAAAAAAAACGTAAACCTACTCTCCCATAAAACTGTTCACGACACGAATGTGTGATTACCGCGCTCCGTGCGTGTCCGCCGGGACAATGCAAGCGGCACGTGGGAGCCCGCGCTCGGCGCCCGCCCACCGTCATCAGACGCGCCGTCGCGTTGAGTGCGGTCTACAGACCGAGACAGAGTTCCTGTCACCGATTGGGCGGGAGGGGGAAAAAGAGAATCCCTTTGGCTGAGTGGAAGTTGATGATTATTTGGTCTACGATGTAGAAATTGTTAAAATCTGAAATCGACCTTCCTTTGAAGCACTTGTAAATGTGTATTGTAGAGCGGGGCATTTTGGAAGAATTACCGTTTGAATGGTGGCATTATTATGAGAGATAACATTTCAGGGTATTGCTTTAACCTACATATTACCAGCGAGAAGTCAAACAACTGCTGTTGCGTTTTGGGAGTCTTATAAAGTCACGAACTTCCATTGGAAGGATGGGGTGGATGGAAGGATGGGGTGGTAAAAAACAGAATGACAGAAAGTGAACAAAATGTCAGGTGATTTTGAAAATGATTATCTAGGGAGTACTTAGTATCTTAAAAATTACAAACAAAATGGGCATTTGTTAATTCAGTTAAGTTTATATTTTTATGCCATCTCTGGTCTCATCTCAAACCTCATGGTCAACACCTTCAATTTGACGCATCCGTTTTAGCAACACCGTGCGCGAGTGTGAGTATGATTTTTATAATTGCACGTTTTGACACTTTAGAGCAATACCTTTCCAGTTCGTCGGGCCAGGGCCGTGTCTGTGTGAGTGTGTGTGTGTGTGTGTGTGTGTTATAATAACATTAGTACATTATTATAGACATGCACTGTACCTTTCTATTGCTGGGCGACTGGTTAGGAAAGTAACGCCATGTAGAGATCGCAAGAAACGTCCGATACAGTTCTTACATCCTTCCGATAAATGTCCAATACTAGTTTTTTGTTACCATCGCGAGCTCTACAGGAGCCTTATTTATTTTATGAGCGTCATAAAATCATTAACAAAAATACAACCGCCGTAAATTAGTAGACAGAGAGCACCGAGTTACGAATAAGCTGTACGTAAATCGCTGTAGTTACAAAACTGTCTTTGATCGACATTACAACTGTGTATAGTATTTATAGCTTTTATTAATAGCTTCAGCATTATTTAAGGTTTTATTACAGTAATTGTTCATTAATTACTCTAATGGGCATCAACGTTAGAGTTTAGCCTCCAAGTGATTGTCGTTTTGCCTACGAACATTTTATGTTTGTTCGGCACTTAACTTGCTTTAGAGCTGGCGTAGTAAGCTTCATTCGGGCTAAGATCAACGGTTTACCCATGAAACCATGTGGGTTCTACCTTTACCATGCTTATTGAAATTATTGATTTAGGAAAACAGTAATATTTTGCACGTACTAATTCTTGCGTTTTGGACCGACCGCGATCGACTCAATCACGAGCTGCCATCGTAGCATCATCATGATCATGGAAATTATAAAACGACTCTACCTTTTGGTAATTTAGGCCGCGTTTGCCCGACGGTAAAACATTTTTTTTATTTATTAATTTTTTTTTTATTTCCATAAATACCTGCTAAATTCAAATCTCTGAAAAAACATCGTCTTGTGATAATTGATCACGACTTAACGTTTGCTTTCAATGGCTATACGCTCCTTAGTAAAGTCTATGAATTTACTAACGAGGACTTGTTTATATTGACGATATTGGCAATAATGATCAAACGCAATTTAGTCGTAAATAGTTTCATAAAGTGCTGTTAGAAACAGGCGCAGGTGACACAACAGTAACTGATGTTTCACCAGCAGCTTCTCAGCTCCCCGCAGTATTTGCCAACTACAAGTATTATAATAAACTTGCGATAGTAGCAAATATTGTAGTTTCCATGCATATAAATAATATTGAAACGCCTTTCGAGATTACAAAATAACTCGGTTTTTGTTTGTAATTTTTAAGATACTAAGAACTCCCTAGATAACCATTTTCAAAATCACATCTGTTTGTCTGATATTTTGTTCACTTTCTGTCATTCTGTTTTTTATAGAAACATACAGGTGTTTACAGGGCAGCCTGCGCTGTAGACCAGACTTTATATCTGGTAGTAGTAATCTCGCCACCGAGAGGAGAAGCCGAGGTAGGTTCGCTAATTATAAATATTCGCGCAGCGGCCTACGGTCTTATATTTACAAAACAAACACGTCTTGATATTCTTTTTACATGAAGCGAGTATACGGAAGTTATAAGAACACTTAGTATTAAGGCTCGGTGCCTCAACTCTACGCGAATATTACTCGTTACAATAAAACTATTGGATTTTATCTCGGTTTATTTTTCTTTTGAAGCCCGATGTCTGATGCATTCCGGGAGGGCATTGTCCTCCGTCAGAGTAGCTTTACTGTAATTATAATAAAGCTGCTGTAGCGGAGGATAATGCCCTCGTCTCTGCCCTTTTTGATTTTAATAAGATGTATGTATAATCCAATGTATAAAAGTTGATACTCTACGCAGTTTGCATACTGTCTGTACATAACATAAAAAGAAAGGTACTTCACTTTTATATTCGCTGAATAAACAGGTAATATACGAACTCTACCTAGAGACCTAGAGTAGTTCCGTAGTTCCTTAAGTAGTTTCACATTATTTGAGAGAGAGGTACGGACCATGTCCGAGTAATTCAACGATGCATCAAATGAAGAAATACAAAAGTAATTTCATCTTGATCCCGCGCAAGTACGTCTCCCACTCTACAATACGCGACGCACTGGCCGTTGCATCAGCGCGGCCTCTGGAGCGACCACGCAAGATTGTGCCTCGGAATGCGTGCGCCATTTCCCCGCGGTGTGTCGCAACCCGAATTACGTGGCCATTATGTTGTAACGAAGATGATTTGGAACTGCTGGCCAGTTATGTTGCCCCGGTACATGTGACCTTGACACTCTTCAAACCGCCCAAGTCAGATGATCACATACGATTGTAGATTTTGATTAGTTTGTCTGTCTGATAGTTTATTGCTCTGTAAAATAGCCGCCACACCACAGTCAGCACACGCTAACTAACTCTTTTTTCGCCAGCTCCAGAGTTATGTTCTCCTGCTACATATAGTGACCTTGACACTCTTCAAACCGTCAAATTTAGATGATGGTCAACATTTGCAATGATTTCGATTAGTTAAACTAATTGCTATGCTCCATAGACCAGTGATGAATAAAAATGAATTAAAAGAATATGCCTAATTGTTGTTGTTCTTGTTCCACCAGCGGATGTGAACCCCTTCGCGATTTGCGGTTGAACACGCTACCACTAGACCACGGGGGTAATTTATTTCAGTTACTGAAATTGAATATTTAATCAATATTGTTGTACATTTTAATTATCAAATAAAAACTAAATCATTAAATCATTTATAATATGCTCTTTTTCTAATCCTTAGTTTTTGTGCCTGTTAATCAAGTTTCTATAATTGCTTCTTTTCGAGTAGCAAAAACTCGCGCTTAGGTAAATAGATCATTATGATTTTAAATTGTTTCAGAAATATGTTATCTTGATCTTACTTTAATCTTGATCTTGCATCTCATAATCACAGCCACAAAATACGCATTATAATTATTATCTAGGCTCCCGCTTAGTTTGTTTCGCGGGTGCTTCCCAGGACAGGGCTAGGGTTGAACTGGTGGTAACTGGTAACTATAATTGCGTGTGTGAAAAAGTGATTTATATAATTTTATTTTAAATAAAAATATTTTCATTTTTCATATAATTCTTCTTTCTGTTTGTTCTCTTCTATTCTGTCTTCGGTACGTTGTACGTATCCTACATACGACGTACCAAAGTCTTTAATATTGGGTATTTATCTAAAACATAATTTAAAAATAAGAAAGACGTTTTAAGCTTTTACGATTTGTATTCATATTTTTATACTTTAAACGGCTCTTAATTGCGTGCGATTTTAATCGAAGTATTTACCTCGACTCTCGACGTTTCTGCCGTAATGCAAGACTATAAGACCTTTGAGTTTTGACATTAGCACAATAATTTAAATATATGTCTATATGTTTTATCTAATATTAAATAATAATAATAAATAATAAAAAATATAAGTAATATTTATACCGGTTTAAAAAATCTCGCGAGCCCTCCTAAAGCTGCGCTTTTTCGCTAGCGTAAATAATAATTAATTGCATATTCGTATTCCAAGGCGCGCATTTCTCGTTCTACAGGTTACTTTTAGAAAAATCTATATCTAAAAGAGCACTAAAACAGAGTATAGTGATAATATATAATTGAGTAACAGTCATTAGCTTTAGCCTGCCTAGGTCTCCGGCCCGGCGCGGGCGCGCGGCGCGGCGGCTCCCCGCTGAGTCGTGACGTTTATGTTCTACACGGACGTGGCTGCGCCCGCGACGCCAGACAAAGTGGCATTTGGTATAATAAGATGTACAGTATACCGCAAGTATTGAGACAGAACTCTATGTCCCACGCTCACCTCGTCGCCCCAAAGAAATTTTATTTTGTATAGAACCAGCTGTTAGTAGCCGCCTCATTCAGCTGCGTATTCAGGTTGTTCTGGAAATTTGCAACTTACTCATTTATCAATGGTGACAACCTACGGAAACTGCTGATAGCGATAGATATAAGGTCAAAAAGGAGAAAAACTACCAAAAATTTATAAGAAGCCGGTGGCCCATGGAGGGGGAGGAGGAAAGAGTCAGACAGATCTGTATATACTCCATGCAAATGTTTATGGGCGCCGGTGTTCATGAAAACGACTTTGACTGCTCGTTTGGCCCTTATATTATAAAAAAAATATTAACATTAATTGTATAGCGATTAATAGAATGATACTAATTATGAAATATTAATTTTTCCTTTTACATATTAATCATTACACTTTTTGCTCGATGTGGATTCCCCCCATTGTTAAATAAATTAGAGTACATACGTCAAACAATACGAAAAACAATTAAAATAAGCCAAAAATTATAATAAAAATAATATTTATAAATCCAAAAGCAAAATTAAAACCTGTGCCATTGACATTCGGTTCAAATTTTTAAAAACAAAAAAAAAATCCCACCGACCATTAAGACAACAATGGGGGGAAAAAAATAAAAATATTGCTTACAATAATTAAGATACTATTTATAAATATGTATGTTAAAATCTTTGTTCCGTTAAAAAAAGTAAGTAACTGATTCTATTTTCATTTAATTGCATTTTTTTCTAAATTTTTATCTTGCCAGCTTATCATTTGTATTCTAGATATATCTTTTTTGCAATAACACAAAAGTAACATATAAAATATAAGTGGAACTAAGAGAACGTTTACATATTATATATATTTATTAACAACAGAATTAAAACTACACCACCCCGTTAAAACAGAAAATATACAAAAAAGAACATTTTTGGCCGTCAAATACAAGCAGACAAAATATTGTTTGAAGTCTAAAATGTATTTGAAATACAAAATAAAATAAAAATTCTCATTATTTTCGGGTTTAAATGATATTTTTATAGCTTCTAACTGCGGTTAGATGTTATTGGACGGTAGTCGTTTAAAGATTTTAATTAAAATCATCACCTCACAGTTCTCACTCTTCCACTAGGTTTGTAAGTAGCCGGTGGCCCATATAGGAGAGAGGAAGATAAAAGGCAGCGCATCTGTATAGCCTCTGTGCTATGGGCTATCTATAGTTATGAAAATGGCTCCGAATGCTCGCTTGCCACATTGTACTATTAAAAAAAATAGCACACATATTGTTTCAAACAAGTCATCACATTTGTGATGTCGAGGTCAAGTCAGAACAATGTGGCTCCAGTATAAACCGCTGACTCGTCAGGCCATTGTCTTTGCCTTACTTTTTAAGCTGAACAATCAAAATTAGAGGTAACTCTCTAGATTTAGTAAATCTTTTAATATGATGTGGTTTCTGATGGATACTGTCGAAAGAGTTTGTGTTTGTGTCAAATATTATTTGCAAATACATCGAAAATCATTTACATTTATTTTCTTTTGGGTTTTGGAATTTACAATGAAGTGCCACATTATAATTGATAAGAGGCCGCCAGTAGTCTATCTATCAGCGCTTTTACAATTCCATGCCCAGCTACGAAATAAGTAAGGTAGAGCGGATTGCTGTCGCTTTTTCGGATGAAGCTTAACTTTGTGTTTAGCTAGCTCCAATTATTGCAAGTTAGCAAGTTCTAAGACAATGTCAGTGAGCGGTTAAGCAGTGATGATGATGAACAATCAAATATTGATCACCGATACACGTTAACCTAGCCGCGACACTGGCGGTGGCGGAAGTACGAAGTTCGTAAATATACAAGGCGCAGCCTCGCCCTACATATTATAACAAGTTTTTATTTGGGATTTTTTTAGCAACAAAGGACACTTAATTTTATACGAGAATAAAATAGCAAGGGATCTACAGATAATTATGGTTTCAAAACCTTATCGTCGAAGAAGACAATTTTCTTTTAATAGATATAGAATATACGCAACAGGGTTATAGAGATTATACTGGAAGTAAATAAATAAATCTTTATTTTCTCTTTACAAAGATAAGTTAGCTTATATGTGTAACAAAAATTAAGAATTATAATACATCTTATATTATTCACTCAAAAATAAAATAATAAAAGTAAAATCGGTATTAATTTAATGCGAATATATGTCATTGCAGGTTGCAGCGGAATAGGGCTTCACCACCGGGGAAAACAAACATGCTTCTGACTTGACACTAGGTTATGCAAGAAGCTTCAGTAGGGGAGATTGTGCGGATATTTATGGGTATCTCCGGTAGTGCCACGCAGCACTGGCAGAACTGGTTGGCACCTCTTTTCCACTCGATTCCCTCGTGCGGCTTGTGAGAAGGGAAGGAATGCAGATCTAACGCGTACGGGCGTCGCTAGTCACAAAGCTCGGGTTTTTTTTTCGGGGAATAAACCTCGGCTGCTCCACAGATTACAAGAAAATCACATCATTATTGGTTTCAATGGAATGTGATCGGCGGCGTGACGATGATGAGCGGCGCGCTACCGCGACCCGCGAGTATGGCGAGCCGTATGCAAGCAGCTGATCGGTAGAAAGGCTGCGGCGCGGCCCGCGGCCTGCCTTGCATTACACCGGTATAAGGACGCCAGCGACCCGCCGCCGACCCGCTACTGACACCTACATTATATTGAATTAACATACTTTTTTATCCGACTTCGCCAGATGGAGGTTTTTGCCAGTATATGCATGTTTGTTTGGTACGCTTTGTTGACTAATCCGCTAGATAGATTTCATCGTGGGAATCTAAGTTCAGGTTTTGTACTGAGCGAGGTGTAGTGGTTAAGTAATAAGTATCTAATAGAGCAATCGACAAGGAGAGATTTTTTTTACAATATATGGGAACAAACGAGCAATCGAAACCTTTTGACGACAGTCGACATGACGACTATCGTTCTCCCTATATTATACCCCTATGCTATACTGTTAAAAAAAAGATGTCTAGAGTGTATCAAGGGGTTAATCAGTGCAAACGACCTTACTACAAGAGTAGAGAGATGTTACTATACTTGTGTGAGCAAACCCAGGAATGCAGAGCTAGCTAACACGAGATACCACAGCAAAGGCGAGCAGTATCATCACTACATAGTAAAAAACAAAGTCGCTTTCCGTCATCTGTGTGTCTGTATGCTTAGATCTTTAATATTACGCTACAGATTTTGATGGGATTCAAGAGGAAGGTTTATATCTATAATAACTCGATTTTTGAAGTCCGAAATCCACGCGGGCGAAGCTGCGGGCGGAAGCTAGTAGGTAATATTTTAGGTTCGTAATGTTAGTTTTAAAGTTTTAATTAATTATATTATTTGTACAATATTTGCTTCACATCGAAAATACCTTGTATAATATTTTACAAAAT
>LUGF01007806.1:12491-30636 GCA_001625245.1 Calycopis cecrops | reverse complement strand
CGCAGGTTTCTGAGTTGGTACGACCAATTTTCGACAGATGGCGCCACTGTCATTCCAATTAATTTTATATATTGCTGTGCAACCAATAAATAAATCAGCATGAACTATTCTTGCTATGATTTATCTATTGGTAGAATAGCAACGCACGCATGGTACAGCTAGTTAATAATAAAATTGCTTAAGAGCGAAATATCGCCCTGATTTGGCGCTTATGATAATCAGTAAACCATCAAAGAAAAAAGCAAATACTGGGCAAGAAGGAATGGGTTATAAAAACCGGCACAGCTGATGTGCAAGAAATATACCCCAAAAAAAAAGAAAAAATAGACTTAAAGAAGACTGCCGAACAACTTACAAAAAGAACTGAAATTGCACCAAAAACATTTCATGTAAAATGTTGCCAAGACGACTACATAGGATATGTGATCTTACGTAGAGCTAAGCTTCTGAATCTACACGGCCTAACTCTACCGACCCTAACATCACAAAATAATTCTACATATCAGTAAAAATGTATGATTTGAATGTTTCGTTACTTGCTTCAGAAGTTAAACATTCTCATCACCTCCACGACGATAGCGAAACAGCGAAGCCACATTTTTACTTTTTAATTTATCTAATTTTTATTAATTTAAACTTGACTAATTTGAACAATCAATCGCCGAAATTTAATTTCGTCAAATTGGGCCTGACCTGGTCTGACTGACCAGAATCAGGGAGAGCAACGACCCTAATATAGATCTTTGCGGAAAGCCACATGTTACTTAACTTTGACATTCCCCAATTTTTTCGTAATTTATAGTATAAAAAATTCATAGCCCCAAATTAATAGTTTGTCAAACAAAAAGAATTCCTTTGAGCGACAAATATGAGGCGTTATTTGACATTGTAACAATCTCAGACCAAATAAAAAGTATTTAATTACTTTTTATTTGGCCTGAGCTCTGAGGTAACCATGTGTAGGCCATAGACTAAATATACTTTTTATTAAGTCTATGGTGTAGGCATAGACTAAATATACTTTTTATTAAGTCTATGTATTCACCTTACATGTTATACATTTATATCATTAAAATGTGATTGCTATTACTTTAGATCAGGCGATATACGGCTCGCAAATTATCAGGTATATTCGCGAATATTCTATTGCGTGTGCAATAGAATATAGCAGGCTAATTATATCTCGTTATTTCCACGGGATCGGAACTTATGCGGGTGAAATGATGTCCTGACTGATTGACTGATTCATCATCGCCGAGCAAAAACTTTTGAAGTTACAGCCATGTAATTTGGTGCGTAGAGTCGTTTTATTGAGTAGACACCCATTATGGCCGGAATTTCGGGAACTATATCCCGAAGGGGGTAAAATATGGGTTGAAAGTTTGTATGGAAGATCGTCATTTTTTAAGTCAAAAACATGAAACTTTATTAAAAATGAGTAGATAAGTATTTAAGCATTTCTGAAAATTCGACCCCTAAAAGGATGAAATAGGGGTAGAAAGTTTGTATGGAAGACCGTCTCTTTTTTAAGTTGGAAACATGAAACTTTATGCTTGGGCCTTGGACTACTTATTAAAATGAGTTGGTATATACCTTAGATCATTTAGTAATGATCTAAGGTATATACGTTTTTAAGCGTTTCTGGAAATTCTACCCCTAAGTGGGTGAAATAGGGGTTAAAAGTTTCTATGAAAGTCCGTATTAATAAAATAAATAAATAAATAAAAGTTTATTTCAGACTTTTGTGATCCATAGTATGTTAGTTACAATTTCTATAATCTAATGTTAGTAGTAGTAATTATTAGTAGTATATATTAATTATTATTATCATTTACGCCGTCCTATGGCAATTTCAACCCAGTGGTGCTGGATGGAGCAGTCGTTCCTGGCAGCAATAATATTAATAATATTAATAATATTTAATAATTTGCTTTAGATTAAAAATAAATAAATGCATTTAAAATTAACTAGTTAATTTAATTAAATTTTCAGTGTTTTTTTATTTTTTGTCTGTCTGTTTGTCGGTTTGTCTAGGCTAATCTCGGAAACTACTGAAAAATTTGATAGAAATTACTGTTGGGTTATGATCTTATAAATGAAATTTGAGGTGAAAATATTTACGAAAAACTAATTGGGGGCGATGTTAAAATAGTATTAGAACACTTTCAATGTTTTTTATTTTTTTTGTCTGTCCGTTTGTCTGTTTGTCCGGAAAAGACAAACGGACAAACCGTTTGTCTTTTTATCTGTCTGTCTTGGCTATTTTCCGAAACTACTCGATGTATTAAAACTAAACTAGCGCTGCAGGCCTGTTCATATTGATTTCAGAAGGAAAAACAACCAATAACATATAAAAGAAAAAAACTTAAATTGTTTAACCATTAAGGACGGAATTTCGGCACACTGCAAGCAAACAATAAGAAATTACTTTGATTATATAGAACTACGCTACGCGAACGATGTCGCTTGCACCAGCTAGTGTAAAATATAAATAAGCTGCATTTTTATTAACTTTTGATTTTCGTGGCCCGTGATTTTCGGTATAGTTTTATTCAGATATTTTATATCATATATATGAGAGACAGAGTAGGTATGCAAGAAGAATTTATTTAATAAGTTAAGTTTTTTAAGCATTCGTCTTTCAAAGTGCGATAAAAGCTTTCTCAATAAAATAAAAACCAATATATTATGTAATATCATCGACATAAACAGTAACTACAGCTGTCATTTTGTGAAATACCATACCGTTGTCAATTTCTAAAGTGTGATTTATACATTTTTAGTGTATTTTATAAATAAAGGTCCCAAATTTCACTCCTCATAATTTTCTTATTACTTACTGCTGTCAATAGTTTTAAAAGATTTGTTACAATACTGTAACCTTCACAGTTTTTGCTCGGCGATGATGAATCAGTCAGTCAGTCAGTATATGTCACATCTAAATCTATAAATCTTAGAATAATTCTAAGCTATAAATATTATAAAAAGAAGTCTCCGGCCGCGTCGTTTTGTCTGTCTGAACGCGATAGACTCGAAAACTACAAAATGGATTTTTATACGGTTTTCAATAATAGAATGACTCAATAGGTTTAGGTATATAATTTACTATGATTTTATGTAAATTAGCAGAAATATGGCGTAAAGAGGTCGCAAAAAATCTCGCCAACTGGGAGCTTTTGACGCTATCCCGCGTAAACTAGCAAAGATACAGTTTAGTAATGTACTAGCGAACTCAAAATCTACAAAAAGCTACAAAAAAGTTTGCATGTCTCTATCTGTTACGGTTGACTTACAATAACCACTTTTATATTGGAATTTTTAATTAAAAAAATTACGTTACTTTCAAAGGAGAGAGGAAAGAAAGAAAGAAAGAATGAATTTATTTGCACATTTCAATTACAATCAAACAATTTACAAAGGAACATATCTTTTAAGATGGGTGAGGAGAGAGAGTGCTACAGAGTCCGTGTCAATATAGAATCCGTTAATAAATTGTGATTAAGAATAGAAAAAAGTAAAAGTAAATAAAATGAAGATTGCTCTAAATTTTCTGGACAAATTTTATATAGTGTGGAGTAATATTATTTTATGAAAATCCAAAAAAACAAAGAACATTTATCGATCGAAATTTTGCAAACAAAAGAAATAATTAGAGGAACGTTGAACTCGCAAAAGAATAACAAGGTCAGTCTCTAGAGTTTTGTCATTAGTGGATAAAAGAAAATCATTTTGTGAAATTGTAACTTAGGTTAGGCTAAAAGTACAAGTCATCACTTATATCAAAATTTTTAAGAAAACTATCATAAACATCTGATAGCTAAGAACCAAACTTCTGTACAAGCAAGTCTAAAATAACCGTAAGAGGGCTCTAGTTGCTTTTTAAATACGTTACTATGACCAGAAAATTCTTGCTACTTGCAGCAGAGATCGCTAAGTTTCACATTCAGTATAGAAGAAATAAAACAATCAATGTTAAAAATGAAATAATCTAACACAACGAAAACAAGATATGATAGATATGAAGGAATAAATAATAGCTATAACTAACAATATCAACGAAAAATTTAGTCTTTTAGAATGGCAAAATGAACTTTTGGAAAAATCAGTAGGTGAACTAAGAGCAAAAATAAATTACTTAGAAAGACATATTTGACGTAAAAACCGAGTCTTATTTGGAGTAGAAGGACGCGAAAACTCATATCAATAGAAAGTATGATAATCGAAATTACTTCGAATCGCAACATAATAGAAACAAAATTGAGTCAGTTAGGAGACTAGGAAAACAATGCGAAAAAATTAGGCCCATTATAATACAATTCATTACTGTGGGCTTAAAAGTAGAGATTATAAGAAATATATCATGTTTACAGAAAACTTCATTCTACTTTATGTAGGACTAAAAACTACAGAAATAACTACAGTAACAACTACGGAAAGAAAAAGAGGTGGGCAATATAGCCTTTATAACGAACGACAAACTTGTTGTATAAAGCAATGGCGTTCATCACCGTCACCAACCAAATAGAAAGAATATGTCTGAATCCCCCGAGATCTTACGTGTTGACGATCAAAAATCTGTATATGCCAACAAACAACCACCAAAGAAAATAAAGTTACCAATATAAAAGGGTATGTATTACAGAAATCAAAACTACTCTACACTCAATCAGATACCCCCCAAAATGAAGCGACGACGTCACAGCACAACATAGCATAGCAACAACAATCGGACCCCTCCCTCCCCTCCATCTCCCGGTACTGCTGGTCACCGAGGGAGAGATCGACCAAAACCCTCCGAAGAAAAATAGAAATTAGAAAACTAATTTTAATATTTGTACCTATAATGTAAGATCATCATCAACAGAGCCTAAACAAATTGAATTAATCATCACCATCACCATCCACGTCACTGTAGGATTTTGCAAAGTTCGACGACTAAGTGAAAAAATTATTGAAGATGCCGATTTTATAATGTATCACCTGGGGCAAACCAAAGGCCTTTACGGTATAGGTTATATAATCAAGAAAAAATACAAAAAATATAAAGAGATTTATTGGAATATCAGAGATAGTTTGTGCATTAGAAATAATAATAATAATAATAATAATAATATTTTATTAAGATCTTTTCTTAAACTAGGTATACATTTGTTGTGGATGCACTCCTTTTAAGTAAATAAATACCTGTGTCAGGAGGCAACGCTCTTCCCTAAGTCGACATAACAGAAAAGATTGTGAAAGAAAAAACAAGTAAAACAAAATGTAAAATTAAACTTAAAACTTAAAAGTTAACTTAAATTTAATTGTGTGTGTACGTGTGTGAGTTTGTGTGTTGTGTGCGGGTGTGTGTGTGTGTGTGTGTGTATGTATGTATGTGTGTATGTGTGTGTGTGCCAATACTAATGAAGCAATTCCTCTATAACATCATAATTTTGCATTTTTAGCCATTTACTGAGCGTAGTTTTACAGTCATAATAATTTTGAGTGTATATACTAAGATTTTTGTTTAACGTATTATATAATATTGCACTTAATCTATTAAGAACCCGCTTGACAAAGCTTGCTGCAGATGCATCTGTCGGCCGATTGCTGCTTCACGGAAAGCTAAGTATATCTCATTACACGCTTGAAATTTATGGCCATAGGTTTTATGGGTTAATGTGATATATATTAAGCCGGACCCCGGAGACACCAGGTAATTGCACCTATTTAAATCTAATTTAGCTCTGCGTAATCGCAGACAAAGCTCACTCTGACTTGTGCCCTGAGTATACCACCTTCCACTGCGCAATAAACCCAGGGGCAGAACTGAACAATTATTGTTGCTTAAATATATGAATTCTTTGTTACAATGTTTTTATTACAATTATTAATTTATACTTCCACTTTAATTACTCACAAAATATGAGCTCCGCTCACACAGCACATTTCCAGTGACTCCTAATTCTCTTTTTGCAATCACGAATTTAGACTGAAACCGGTCTAATATCTTCGCAATCGGAATTTTACGGAATATTAATTGTAATTTATTTGATGGTGAGATAATGTGTTAAATGCTTTAAATGTGTTAGTCTCCAAGAAACCCTGGAAAATTTTCGTTCTGGACATCATGTCAAATATGTTATGTATAATTTTTTTTATTTAATTTTAATTAATGTCCTCCCAGCCGATTTCGGCTACGGCGGCCGTCTCTATAGAGACGAGCCAGATGCGCAGGTCATATTATAGTGCACAAGTGTGCGCGCAGACACAAGTGCACTCTCTATACCCTCATTCTCATACTCCGATGAGACGGCAATCCGACACGACCGGTGAGAGATCAGGCGCAGGACCGACGGCTTAACGTGCTCTCCGAGGCACGCGGGTGCAACACCGCCAACTTCCTGACTCCGGGCTGTTATTAGAAATTGAATAATTCCAATAACAATTTTCGGTCCGGCCCGGGATTCGAACCCAGGACCTCACGTCTGTGGTTGAACATGCTTACCACTAGACCACGAGGCAGTCGATGTTATGTATATCATTTTGCTCAATGACTTCATGCAATTGCGTTGGCTATATTTTATTTATGTAGAAATTATGAGTCTTAAAAAAATGTCTTAATGATTGTCTACTAATACTTGACTTCACGAAGAATTAGTAAAGAAACTAATTACTCTTGAATTTATGCGAGGTAATACGAATTTTATTATTTTTATAACATGTTTTACGGCTTATATTTTAGCAGTTACACTATCTTGTGTGGTCTAATCACTAGTGTTAATATCTTAATACCAGACCTTTGTATAGACTATAGATCAAATAACTTAAATTTCTTCTCTCATCATCAAATGCATCTCATTAGTTGATGGCTATAGAGATTATAATAGATGATTCTTCCGGGGGCTAAAGGTCATTATGAACATATCGCTCTATTACCACGGACTAACTTACTGATGTACCACATCATACACAAGCTATTGTGTGAAGACTTTTCATGTCTCTTTGTAGTCCAGTCATTTGGTCAAAAAAAAGGGAGTTACCTGGAAAGTTTTCCGGGAGTTTTGAAAATTGGTTATTTTATGGATTTCAATATGCTCTTTTCGAATTTCAACTTTGCCACCTCGTATCTCCGCCGCTCGCGCCGCCATTTTTCTAAAATATTCTATTACTGCCGCCGCGGCCGGTATCGAAGAAGCAGGTATAAGGGTAATATAAGGTAGGTATAAGCAGTAGAACTTTTCCTCCTTCTTTTATACGGTTACAGTGATGTGAAAAGCAAGAAAAACATGTCTTTAAATGAATATAGATATGTACCTATGCTTCACAAAATCAGCATATAAAACAAAACGCCTGTTGAATATGTGGAGAAGCTATATCTATTTGGGTAAACAAATATCATTCAAAAGGACTAGACATATAGATGAACTGGACAGACGAATAAAAATGACATGGAAAAAGTACCTAATGGAGCTTCAAAGAAATCATGAAGTCTAAACTATCAATTTCTTTAAAGAAAAATGTTATGGATTCCAGTCTTCTACTCTGCCTATCGCACGGAGCTCAAACCTGGATCTTTAATAATCAAACCATGTTAAAAATTTGATCGTGCCAGCGGGCGATGGAGAGGAGCATCCTTGGTGTTAAAATATCAGATAAAATAAATAGCGAGAAGATTGGACAAAAAACCCAAGTACAAGATGCACTACAACACACACAACGTCTGAAGTGGAGATGGGCAGGTCATATGGCCCGCTACGCGGAGGACAGGTGGCCAAATTGCGCCACAAAATGGCATGGTCCTGGAGGTAAACGACAAAAGAGTAGACCATGAGCTCGCTGGAACGATGAACTCATCAAATTTGCAGGAAAATACTGGATGGAAGCTGCGAAAGATAAGAAAACGTGGAAGCAACTGAAGTCTAGTCCTTTTGAATGATATTTGTTTACCCAGATAGATATAGCTCTCCACATATTCAACAGGCGTTTTGTTTTATATGCTGATTTTGTGAAGCATAGGTACATATCTATATTCATTTAAAGACATGTTTTTCTTGCTTTTCACATCACTGTAACCGTATAAAAGAAGGAGGAAAAGTTCTACTGCTTATACCTACCTTATATTACCCTTATACCTGCTTCTTCGATACCGGCGGCAGTAATAGAATATTTTAGAAAAATATACGAAAAACACGTGGTGGTGCAGATGAATAATACTGTGTAACGCTCGTACGCCAAAAACTATTGATTTTATGAAAAACATTATGAATAAATAAATTGTAGGAAATTTTTTCTACTTTAATTTTGTACATAAATGTTTTTCTCGTAAACTGCACCGAAAAGGAGATATTTCAAAAAAACTGTTTTTGGGCGCCATTTTTTCAAAATGGCGGCGCGAGCGGCGGAGATACGAGGTGGCAAAGTTGAAATTCGAAAAGAGCATACCGAAATCCATAAAATAACCAATTTTCAAAACTCCCGGAAAACTTTCCAGGTAAAACTACCAAATGACTGGACTATTGGTACATGCTCCACTGTTGCCTAGTTATCAATCGTTACAAACAGTTCAGTTTCATTTTCATTTCATTCGAATCTCAATTTAACATTATTTATTGTGTAGTAATCCAATAAGTTCGCGTGGCACCTTAATATCGAGCACTTTTGTATAAATCTGCTGTACATACAATTTTGTTCATCGTTATCATCACTGCTGTACATATGCTTCCAATTTTCTTCAAATGGATCAAAACTATAACTGTAAACAATATACACGCACAACTTAAAAAAAAACGTCGTACACCAACTTTATAGTAATTATACCCGTGATTATACTTTAAATTATTGATTAGATTCTGATTATTATATTTTGGGGTATATGCAAATAATAGTAAAATCAATTGTTTTTATATTTGTAATAGATATTATAATGTTATTATAATTCTGTGAATTGAAAACTTTACTAAGATGCAACATAAAGTTTCAGAGTGAAGAAGCGAAAACCAGTTTATGGGTATTAATAATAATGTTGAGGAAAGGAACACAATTATTGTGTCTTTTAATAAAACAACATTATGGTTATTATAAAAAACCAATGCGTAGGTAGGACACTGCGGAAAAACACAAATATGACAAACTTGTATTTAAGAAGGTGGTCCAGTATGCTTACGGAGAACATCTTAGAAACACGCGTTCTCTTCAAATTCATTACATAAACAAAATCATAATGCAGAAGCTATATCTACTACTCGTTTTCGGTAAGTTTTTTAGAATTCACATTCTTCTTCCTTTTAACTTTCTGTTTTTTTATTTAGTTTTATGCTGACGTACTTGCAGCTTATTTTTTTGTAAGAGGTAGTGCCAAGCTGTATTGCAGGCGGATTGGGCCGCCAAGACCCGACGCCGGGAAGTATCCGTTGCTTACACAATACCGAACTAAAATGACAATTGTGCTGTCGCGTTTCGCGCGATGTGTAAACTGTATCCGGTGGCCTATGAATGAGAAGGAGGACAACGCATCTGTATAAATTCTATTCGGATGTGTATGGGCGTCGGTAGTTATAAAAATGGCTCCAACTGCTCGTTTGCCGCCCTCATGAACTGTCCTTGTAGCGTCAGTTTGAGGAGGATCTATTGTAAAAAAAATAAAGAGTTTACATACTAATGCTACATTTCATACTCTCAGACCTAATAAATTGGCAGTATAAACTTAGATTATTTGGTCGGAGTTCATACTACCAACTTTACACTGCACATTAGACCTAGCAATACAATATTGTGTGAATTGCTTTTGATTTTTATTACTTTGCTTAAGTACTTTCAGGCCTTGACCATTAACAGTAACGTACGTCGTAGGTATAGTCCTAAATTATCTTGTCATTTATTTGGACTGAGTTAGTACCATTCATTTAGTTTCTTGTAGTTTTCCTTTTCCAAATAAATTAACATTTAAAACACATTGTTTATGATACTTGTTTGAGACTTTCGTGTTTATTACACATATTGTAATTACTTTACGGGTTTTAACATGGTAAAAATTAAAGGCCAAAATATATGCCGCGGTGTTTTGAACATTTAACATAAATCGGACAAAGAGAGGGTGGATGCACCTATTTCTCATTTATAATGGGGGTAGTGTTTGCGTCAACTTCACGTCACAACAGCTGTCATCACTTCACATCAGTCGGCTCGGGACCACGGCTGGTGTAATCCAGTCGAAACGTCGGGCAAGGTATATATTTTGGCCTTTAATTTTTGCCGTATTAAAACCCGTAAAGTAATTACAACATTGCTTATGATATTTATTATTATCTTATTCGCCAAATAATCGTATATGTGAGAGGTATGTTAGAATACAAACACAGACTGGAAAAATTATTATTTGTAAAATCCGGTTTCTTGTGTGACAACTATTTGACTGTGTATTATTGCTGTGTAAGTCACATTTGCTGCTATGTATCTGTTTTTGATAACATACATTTTAAAAAGAAGTTTAAAGCTGTGGATGTATTCTTCATAAATCAGATTTTTTATATTGTTATGGATGGTTTTAGTATGAGACCAAGTAGCAATCGGAGTATTTTGATACCAACGCCTTTAGACATTCACATAATTCTATATTAATCTTTAGTTCTCCTTCTTTTCTACCGATCAATAGACCACCGAAAACTGTCAAAATGCTCACGAGTCAAAGTTGTCACTTTTCGGTGGTATCATGTGAGTATCATCCCCCAATGCCATACAGAAAAAACAAATTTGTCCTTCAAAAATGTATCCCTGGTAGGGATAAATGTATCCCTGGTAGGTATCATATGTAAAAAAAGTCTAGCAAATGAGCGAGCCAAATGCGGTAGCATTAATACGACAGTAGCTTTTTTGTTTAGTTGTAGTTTTAATTTATGATGTTTTAATAATATGAAAGTTAATATTGTATATTTAAAATGTAATTGCTTATATTATATGCCTTAAACGACAAAACATAGAGTCACTTTCTTTGTTTTGTACCTATTTGTTCCCTCTTCAATGTAGGTACATTGTTTACGAATAAATAAATTGAAATTGTTTGATCGTAGTCATGAAAATTTTAAATTGGTTTTCATTGAAACAATGTTGAGACTAATTTAAATTTGTCCTACAGGAATCTTGTGCAGTGAGGGTCTTGGAGCTGCTACGCGCGAGTCGAATAGTAGTTATTATATATACCCTGTCCAGTTAGTAATTATTATCTATTATATAAATATTATGATTATTGTTTAAGCTTTACTAAATTAAAATTATCTTCAATTTTTTTAATTTTTTATGGCTATAGTTTTATTTTGTTTAATGTTTTGTTTTGTTATGTGATAGATTGTTTTTTTATACATATGTTATATTATGTTTTATACATGTGATATAAGTTGTTAAATGTAACAGTGTCATGTATTGTTGTCCTTTATAAAAAAATTGTTTTTCTATTTCTAATGAGATTTTTATGAAAAGAACTTTCAGTTATAGAGTAATAAAGTAATCAATTTATTTTCAGGCTGCAACTCCCAGAAATCACCTACGACGAGTGCATGATGTATTGTCCGGTGCGACTGATAGAACAGCCTGTTTGCGGATCAAACAACGTCACATATAGCAATCGCGATGTCCTGGAATGTGAGAAGCGCTGCGGAAAAGGTAAGCACCACGATGTCACTTTCTCTGTTAGTCCCTGGAGCGAAATGGTGTATGGACTCGCCTGTATCACGACTAAGTCTACTACTAGTCTAGTTCCATAGACTACAATGTGGGTATGAGCTACGTAGCTAAGAAAGAAGGGAGGCCTAATTTGTCGCTTTTACCTCATTTGTGGCAGGAGTCATAGAGGTGTAAGAGAAAGTGTCATGTTGCATTTCACCTTAATTTGGCTAGCATAAGCAGTGAGTACTTTTCACTCACGTGCCATCGCCTTAGAGGTAATAGCAATGCTGTCGCGTTACGCGCGGTTTGTGGGTATCCGTTGGCCCTTTCAGCAACGCAGTTTCAAATGCGGATGCTAAAAGGCGTTGGTGGTAGGTAGCTGCCAAATGGCCCTGATTGCTCGTTTGTATACTATAAAAAGAGATAAATACAGAAGTTGTGATTCTTTCTGTTGTAGATGTAACTGAAGTACGTCAGGGCGCCTGTGCTACGAACGCTCCCCAAGAGCCGCATAGTGGGTAAAATTAAAGATGAACTCAAAATATATATATATGTATAAATAAATAATATTTTTATTTAAATTATTCATACTTATTCATACTTTACCAGGCTTAGGACTGGAAAAGTAAATAACAAATAAATCGTATGTTAATTAACTATGTATTTGAAGATAAAAGTAATCCTAATTTAAAGTTTATTATAGTTTAGTTAAATAAATTTAATTTTGATGATTTGTAGCTAAGTTTATTCACTTTTCATTGTTATATACAGGCATATTTACAATGTGGAATGAACTTATTTACAATACAAACATTTCCCCTAACCCTCTCTAAAATCAGCTGTTTGGCAAGTTGTGCTGTACTTCCGAATTAGCTTTAATTTAATTAAAAGCGCAAATTATTTTGTCCATGAGCATTACTCGGCTTGTAATTATGCGACAAACTGTACACCATTTCCTTAATATCCTACTAATATTATAAATGCGAAAGTTTGTAAGGATGTTTGTTACTCTTTCACACAAAAACTACTGAACGGATTTTCATGAAACTTTACAGTAATATAGCTTTCGTATCAGAATAACATAATAAGTTAAAAATTTGAATAATTTTTGAAGTCCGAAATCCACGCGGGCGAAGTCGCGGGCGGAAGCTAGTGTCCTCATAAATAAAAGCCCATGGATGTAATGTTCCGGGACTAGACTAATCCGTTAAATTCAATACAAAACGATCGCAGAAGGCCTCGCGCGGCCCTGCGCGTGTGGACAGCTGTACCCCGGGCCCCGGCCCCTGCGAGTGCCCCTGGAACCGCCCGCGTCACGCTTTTGTTAACCTTGTCTTCTTAGTAATAAATGGATGTAAAATTTGATTTATTTTAAATCTTGTAAAATAAAATGGAAAATATAAAAAGTAAAGTAAAGTAAAAGTAATACAAACGTTACTATAAAAGATGTTAGCTATCGTAGCTTGCCATTGTTTTAAAAATAAACCTGTATAAGACAAACACTGAGATTATGTTTTCATAACAAATCCTTGCAAATTGTCTATTATTCCCTACAACTTTATTGTCCGTTATTTTTTCTTTGTATCTATCGACCATATATGTTCTGCTAAACATTACCTATATACCTACATAGCAGATTGGGGAAATTCTGACTCATTCTTCAAGAAAGTATGGTATTCACTGTAGAATAATGATTGATATTTAGGCATGGAAATTTTTGATTGTCGTGCCAATAAAGATGTACCTATAGAAAGTAGAAATGCGAAACTGCCTAACAACGGATGCTTAGACACATACTGGTGATAATTTTAACATATAGGTATATTACAAACCCATAGTTTAACATTTCAACGACGAACATTTTCTCTATTATAGCAAAATAATTGTAACAATCTTCATCCCATAGCAAGCCAATCCAATATAACTTTTATCAGATGTTCACGCCAAATCGTGACGTTAGAAGTGCGGGCTAACATCACACACATTCACCCCCGGGCAACACCGCGCCGGCCCGCGGGCGATCGACAGTCCGTTCGATGCGTTTGGCTCACTTGCACGTTTCATTTATGCTTCTGCGCAGATAGCTTTAATAGTGCTTTCGTAGTAATTACCGCTAAAAATACATTTCGCTTGTTTCTTGTCGGCTCAATATATATACATGCTTGTCGGCTCATAAAAAGAATAATTACTGAATACTGTGTGGTGTGGTGTGTTCGAGAGACGCGGCACTTTACTTGGACTTCAGGTGAGTCAGCTTTCCAAACTAAATCCAAAATTACCCTTATCCCATTTACCCGAATTCCTTTCTCAGCCCTTCGTGTGACGATAGCCATACGGCGTCGTCATCAGATTTTGGTTTAAATAGAGAGTTTTTCATTTTCAGACTATTAAATTAATATTTTGTAAGTAACAATATAATTACAAAATATTACAATTAAAAATATAAAAAGCGTATTTGAATTTCGAAGTGGTCTTAATTGGCTGCCGTCATACATACAGTGCATGCATGCAGTCCTTTAAACGTTGAGGCCAGTTATCATAATCATAATCACGGCACGTAGCGCATCTGTAGAAATTAAAGGTATCCCAAAAAACTAACGAAAGCAAAGAAACGTTATTGAATACGATAAAAAATTTAGGATCTACTCTTGATCTACTCACACATATGCGATATACCGCCAGAAGACAAAAGTACAAGCCACTGAACCTATTGTATTAGAATTTTCAAGCAGTATGACATAAATAATCTTTAATCGAATCCGTTCGAAACTACAATAAAAACAACAAAGAACATCTCAGTACAACTGACATCCAGCTTGAGGTTACTCCGGGACCTGTGTATGTAACGGAATATCTAACAGCTAAATCTAAACACCTTTTCTACTTGACTAGAGAACTTAGAAAGAAAAACCACATAATAAGCGCATAGACAAGTTTTGGCAAGGTCTATATAAAAAAGGACTTTAATTTCACTCCTATATGTATAGAAGCTGAATCACATCTCTTGAATTTTAAGAATGAATGTATATGAATAGCACTAGTTTTATATTATTTTATAAGTCTTTATATGCTAATAATTACCACCTATTTAAAAATCATTTATGCTAAGCAATAAATAAGGTCACTCATTCATTTTCAAACCGACAGTCACACATCTTACACTCATTCAATCACAAACTCTCAAACATTACACAAACCATTAATATATAACATGCTACAAAATACACACAAATATCATCATTTAAAATATAACCATGACTTAATTTCCTTGTGCACTCTTAACTAGCGTGTTAAATTTTATCAATTAAATACTAGGATCACGAAATGTGAAAATAACGCGAATTTTAAAGACGTCCCTTTATCTATCACTAAATTTCACCTCTATTCACCTATATGTTGCTGCAGACTAGACACTATATTACTAGTTATCTTATCATGCTTGTAATACTTTTAAATTCAATCGAAATAATTACATAGACCAAGATCTGGAGGCGTTATCGATTGCTGAATCATCCACCTGCTCAATTAGATGATTGTCAAGCTATCTCAACACAACACCTTTATCCACTAAAATTTCTTAATCAAAACATAAGAAGTATTAGGCAAAATATTCAAGGGTTACATACCTTACTCCATAGATCTAAAGTTCAATAAGACTTTATTATTTAAACTGAATGCTGGCATCATAGCTTTACATATATCCCAATGATTGAAGGCTTCAGTTATCTTAATACTAGCCTACATAATTCACAAAATGAAGGAGTGATTATGTATTATAATAAATGCCACAAACAAACTGCCAATGAGCCCGAAATCAAGGTTGCTAAGGTCCTTGTTATAACTGTCAATCGAGACATGATACTAATATGCATATATCGTACCCCTTCAGTTACAAACATTCAAAAACTTTTTGGTTACGTTAAACGATCTTATTCTCAAGTACTCATCCAAACAAAACATTTTAATAATAGGAGATATTAATATAGATATAACGGAACCTAGCACAGATTCGCGAGCTTTGGTCTACCTCAATATGCTGGCTTCTGACGACCCACGTACTTCCAACCCGATATAGCACTTGTCTAGATCACATCATATTAAACACTAAGAAACCGACTACAACGCTGGTTGCACACACATTTATAAATAGTGTTTCACTATTTATAAACAATAAACATAAAGTTTTAACTGATAAGAACAAAAAATTATATATTAAAAAATTAATTACGTTACCATTTCACCAGATATGAACTTAAATTTTGAGCATTTACACACTTTTCGAGACGTAAACTCGGTCACAAATATTTTTTTACAAATTTTAAATAATGTTATAGATTCATATTGTATATACAAACCAACATCCAACCGAAAAAAGACCATCAAGCCCTGAATTCCAAAGGGATTTTGCGATGCTTGAAAAACAGAGGTAAGCTACACATAAAATTAAAAAAATCGCCCAACAATGAAATTTTAAATATAGCCTGTATAAGATATAGAAACTTTTGTGACGCGTTACTGAGAAAGGTAAAATTAAATTTTGAGAGTTCTCTAATTACTGCCGCAGGAACAAATAGTAAACAACTTTGGAAAGTCATCAAAGATATCACATTTCTATCAAAACAAAATAATCATAGCCCTTTTGAACTCATTTATCTCCCCCGTTAGTTTTTCGTAAATATTTTCAATGTACAGACACACGAATTTTACTGATTTATTATATGTATAGATAAATATTTATAATATAAGAAGGCAAATGTGCTACCTTTATGTGGCTAGTAAAAGGACACGACATGCAACAATCGAAACAATATATGTAGCTGTCAATTGTATCTACTCCTGTCGGTTATGTAATTGATCAACTTATATACGCGGTTGCTCACACACATTTAGTAGGAAACGAATTACAGTGATAAGTTGGAAATGACTTTTCCAGTGATCTACATAAATATTTCTATATATGTGCCATATGTTGTAATTTTTTGCCAAACTTTACAACTTCAGGTCAACGGGAAGTACCCAATTGGTTTTACAATTTCATACAAAATTGATGCATAATTCGCTATAACTTTTTATTGCGTTAACTTAGAAGTGTGGTTTTTTCAAGGCATCAAGAAGTAACAGACTTCCGTATTTGACACAACCTTATCCCTTTACGCGTTTTCGAGAAAAAGATCTTGACAGACGTATGCTAACAGACAGACAGACAGACGGACAACAAAGTGATCCTATAAGGGTACTGTTTTTTTCTCTTTGAGATACAGAACCCTGAAAAGTAGGTATAGTAAACTTTCCATTTATCTCATAATATAAAATAATAGGTGATATCTGGTAAAAGGCAAACACCATAATATTATGAGTAGTACATAGGTTTTATGTACAAATGTAAGACAAGCTGTATGTGCACCAAAAAATCTCCCAATATACAATCTTCTGCTTAGTTTGGGGTCGAAATAAAAAATATTATTTATATATTTATTTTATTAGTCCATCAAATTTCAGTAAAGCTACGATGCTGCTGTGCGTGCTGTGGTAGTGGGCATAGGACAGACGCCCTTACTTACTTCGGTTATATCTGAAACAGAAAGTATCACAGCGTCAGTATTCATTATAACTTTTTACTGATTTACAGAATACAGGGTTATTTTTTGTTCACCGGCCAAATTTTAGGTTAGGTTCAGAATCTCATACATTCGATTTACGAAATAAAAAATATTAAAAAGATAATTAGATACAATTACTTTGTCCCATGTCGTAAAACATATTTCTTGGTCATCACGTGCATCACACTCGCGACTCACGGTAGGCCGACGTCACTGACCTTGAAGTCGATACATTTCGTGTAAGAACAACATTTCGATGTATTTTTAAGGACCATTTCAAATCGATTTTTATTTATTAAAATATTACAATTAGACGATAAAATTTAAAACACACTCTTGGAATGATGTCTACTTCCTTATTTTAAAATTTGTCCGGTGATCAAAAAATTACCCTGTATAAATGAGCAATAGGAGTCATATGTCGATCAACTACTAACAATGGCCAGTAGCATCCGCATTTGCAATACGTCAGGGGCTCCCAATCTTTTTTAGCTCCCTACGCAGTTTCAAGTTTAGTATTTTGTCACAGCGCCCAACCCTAAATCTCGTATGTATGTCAATATTTCAAAGAGGTAGCGCCATGCTGCACGCAAATTTTTAGTGTGTAGCCGAATTGGGCCGGCGCGCCCGGGGAAGTACCTCTCTCTCACTTAACATCGACGTGAAGTGACGGCAATGTAAATTGTCGTCGCGTTTCGTTCGGTTTGTGAGAGCTCCGGTTGGCCCAACCCCCCCCCCCATTTCATGGTAGCACGGCCAATTATAAGATTACCCCAGGAGGGTACTGGCACCCGTGGTGCCGGAGAATCCCTCCCTGGACCTCCAGCCGCTAGCTCTGTGCTTGTGCCTGGAAGCCTAGGCTGCCCCGCGTATTCTGGGGGGGGGGGGGGNNGGGGGGGGGGGGG
>LUGF01007793.1:103206-115340 GCA_001625245.1 Calycopis cecrops | reverse complement strand
CTGACACAACGTTTGAAGTACCTCATATGTTATCGCACTAAAAATGGCAGGTAAGCGTTTTATACGGTTTGTAAGCAGCCGGTCTCCCATCGGAGGATAATGGTCACCGCACACATATCAATTCGGAAAGGGATCGTAAACTCCTCGCCTAGAAAAGCGAAGACGATACGATTACGTAACGTTTCCCATTAGTGTGCGTTGCAGTATGAAGTTTCATACAAAGAATACTGACCGGCTCGAGGTGATACGGTTACGATCCCTTTCCGAGTTGAAATGTGCTGCGACCATTAGGTGACGAAGGGCAAAGTAGCGGCATCATGTTAAGGGGCATCGGTAGTAACCAAAGGGCTTTAATTACCTACTGTCAATTCAGATATAATCATGACAAATTTATTATAATATGATAATTTTAATAGTGTTAATAATAAAATCTAATATTTAATAATCAATCAAAACGTAACATGAAGAATATAAATTTATGTAAAATTAGATTATGTATATAAAAGTGTAATAAATATTTGCATGCTAAAATAGCAGAATATGTTGGAAACTCATACTATGTGAAACACCTATTTTGTATGTACCTACCTATATTCGAGCAAATAAAAATTTCTTTCTTTCTTTACTGGTTTGCAATTCTGTACTTTAATAAAGATAGCATTTGGACATAATTTCCGAAATATTATGTCAAAATTTCATCTTCAACATCCAAGTAATTAATAGAATATAGAAAACGGTTGCAAAGGCGAAATAATATAACGAGTCAAGAGAATATTCGCGAAAAACAATACAATGTAGTTCTCACCATTCTCATCTATAAATAGACATCTATTTCTTTCTTTACCATCTTTGTATTTCCGTTTGCACCATGTTAGGATTATAAAAGCGGTGGCGTGCTATAAGTGAACCTTATAGTGTGCCATCGCTTTTATAATCCTATAAACCAGGATTTCTTAAACTTTCGGCTCCACATATTCTGTTAAAATTTCCAGGTGGCAGCGAACCCTTTACCTAAATATTAAATCGACCCCGAAAGAAAACAATAAAATTTACTGCTGAAGAAAGTAATGTTTTCATTTCAATAAAAGGTAACAATAAAGTGCCAAAAGAGATAATATATTTTTACTAGTATGCTATAAATTCTAAGCTCTGTATTAGAAAATTTTATTTCCAAATAAAAGTTGTCAATTTTTATTCAAAATAAAAATCTTGGCTTTCGTACTGGGTCCTAATATAGATGCGAAGACTTTTAACAGCTTCATTATATCTGTTCAGTAAGATTGAATATTTAACTTTATCAACTTAACCGTAGGCTAACACGGTTTTACTTAATTAATATGCATATATTTTATACATAACAACTGCGTATTGCGTAATTATAATAAACTGTTTATATCTCGTTTCTCGAAAGAAACATAATTATTATATATATAATATTATTATAATATTAATTAAACATATTACTAAGAAATATTTTTTTCTTTTATTTACTAATTAATGTATAGTGTACCTAAACCTACATTATAAACTTAGGATTATAAAGAATTGGTACATAGGTTTTAAAATATATAGCCCTAAAAAAGGAATATATCTGATGAGAAGAAAATACAAACACATTATTGGCAAATCGTCAATGAAATTATTTTCAAAAAATTAAAAAAAAACAGAAAACATTCGATCAGACAATCTCAGAACGCATCTTTCGACAAGTAACCTCCTAGGATTTACGACCATTAAAAATATACGAAATGATATATTTCATGTGATAAATGATTTATTTTAGTCATTAGTTTTCTTATTGGTGTTCGTCAAAACAGTTGCTAGATATAAAATAAACCGGTTTTTAGGTCTTTTGAAAAGTCACGTATTTTGAGATATTTGAAAAATGTAATTTGAAGGTTTAGCTTTTAGTTTTTTTATATATAGATACAAGCACGTACTTGACAAAAAACATTAAAAACATCGCTCTCATTTCTCAAACGCTTTACTGTTTATGTGACCATTTAATGGCCTATACCTATACAACATAATATTAACTATTAAACTTTATCTAAGAACACAACACATATGATATTGAACTAACTCTCTAGTATATAAGTACTAGCTGCGCCCCGCGGTGTCAGCTGCGTAAATTTCGATCCCCTGGAAAATAGAAAATCATCCCATGGCATCCCATAGGAACAATTTTTTCCAATAAAGACAATTTTTTTGTGTTAATCTAAGTTACTCTCTATGTGTGTGGCAAATTTCGTGAAAATCGGTTCAGAAGTTTTTGCGTGAAGGAGTAACAAACAAACAACAAACATACAAACTTTCGAATTTATAATATTAGCAGGATTATCTATGAAACTAACAATTTCTGTTTCACTATAAAATTCAGTTTTGGTATATTTTTTTTAAACTCATTCATCGCCAGTAGACTCTCGTAAATCTAATCGATTCTAATTAATGGCTAATCATGCGTGACACTGTAAAAACTAATTTTACGTAATGTGTGTGCACTTCACGAAAGTAATTACACCCATGTGACGAGATAATGTATTACATCGTGTTCACCGATAGATTAAAAAGAAAATACTCGACAAACATTTAAACTATGATATTTTTAGGGTTCCGTATCTCAAAGAGAAAAAACGGAACCCTTACAGGATCGCTTTGTTGTCCGTCTGTACGTCTGTCAAGACTTTTTTCTCTAAAACGCTTGAAGGGATTAAGCTGAAATCTTTGTCAAATACGGAGGTCAGTTACGTCTTGGTGCCTTGAAAAAATCACACTTCTAAGTTAACGCAATAAAAAGTTATAGCCATTTATGCACAAATTTTGTATGAAAACGCACTTTTTCGAAAACCTATAGGGTACTTCACTACATACAGGGTACATACTAAATGTATGCAAGCACCCGCATATATAAGTTTGTCGCAAGGAAGTGTAATTTTCTCAACGTCTATTACTTTTGCTCATACCTCCCGTTCCTACGGAACCCTCGGTGTGCGAGACTGACTCGCACTTGGCCGGTTTTTTTTGTATAGACAGGCTAGTACCATGAACCTCAGGGCCTCTACTTCACTCGTTTAGTATTTAACTAGCTTTCGCACGCAGCTTCGCCCGCGTGGATTTCGGACCTCAAAAATGGAGTTATTATACATATAAACCACTTGAATCATTCTATCTATTAAAAAAAAACCCCATCAAAATCGGTTGCGTAATTTTAATGATCTGAGCATACAGGCACACAGAGTACAGACGGTGAAAAGCGACTTTGTTTTATACTATGTAGTGTTAATTACTTTGTCTTATTTATAACGGATTTTGTTAAAAGTACTCACTTTATAATAACTAAATAATAATGGCCTCCAATAGGCGCGTGGCCGTAAGAAAAAGTGTTTCTTTAAAGTTTGATTACAGAACAAACAAAAATATTTAAAACAAGAACACAAGAATCTGTATTGTGTCATATTTAAATTGAGAACACAAAATTAATAAAGTCTTCTTATTCTCACGTATTATTAATAATTAAGCAGCGATAACCTAATCACCTAGCGGTGTTATCTGGCAATGTCTGAGACGAGTTGGGGTTATAACAACGTAAACAACATTCGTTCAACATTAATGTATTTGTTGAGAGACACATGATCAGGAGCTAGATCATTAAACCTTTGGCTTCTAATAATTATCGTCATGCTATATATAAACATGAAATATATCTGTATATTATACATTATCCTCTCCTTATTAAAGCTCTTAAATAAGAAGTCTGTGTACATTGTAAATGAAATGAAATGATTAAAAAATAATACAGTAGAGTGGTCGCTAGCACAAGTGACTCTACTTTCAATGCCATAAAACTCTTTGCTCAGACTCTGGACTAGGATCCGGGACGATGGTTGAACATCTTCACCACTAGACCACGAGGTAAAACAGCATATGGATACCATCTTGCCATGTAGCCGGAGGTCCTCCGTGGTCTCCAAACCAATTATCTAATTAGGTCATTCTTTCTACGAAGCCTACAGCTGAACGTGTTTGAATAACATAATTTGACAATGTCAGTAAACATACATTGTATGCAAGGATTAGCTTTATTTAAAGACTAGCTTCCGCCCGCGGCTTCGCCCGCGTGGATTTCGGACTACAATAATGATTCAAAATTTTAACTTATTATGTTATTTTGATATGAAAGCTATATTACTGTAAAGTTTCATGAAAATCCGTTCAGTAGTTTTTGTGTGAAAGAGTAACAAACATTCTTACAAACTCGCCTTTATAATATACTAGCTGCGCCCCGCGGCTTCGCCCGCGTAAATTTCGATATCGTGGAAAATCATTCCATGGCATCCCTCAGGAACATTTTTTCGGGATAAAAGCTATCCTATGTTACTTCTAATACCTCCAAGAACATGTGTACAAAATTTCATGATGATCGGTTGAGCAGTTTTCGCGTGAAAGGGTAACAAACAAACTTACATTCGCATTTATAATATTAGTATGAAGTAGGATTAGTAGGACTAGCTGTGCCCGCTGTTTCACTTGGTAAAATCCATACATTAAGTTGAATATAATTATACAAACCACCTATCGTAAAATCTATTCTAAGAGTACCATTTATTTCTTCGCAATAAAGTAAATATCGCAATAAACAAAAGTCTGAAGTTACATATAACTTCAGACTTTTGTCATACATCTTTGCATCATCTTACACAAATCCGTTTAGAGTTGTTGTGTGGAAGAATTAAAACCTACAAACTTTCGTATTTACAATATTAGTACAATGAAATAATAATAATTGACATTTGAAGGTTATACGGCATCCGTAAACTAAAACAAAAAAGTGGAAATGTTTTTAAGATACCTATTTTACTAAAGCAATGTTTGTACCTACATATACGAGCAAATAAATTACTAGCGGACGACTGCAATTTCATTTAAGTTTATACTAGAATCCCTTTTTTACTACAGTCGGTTAAAAAGTAGTCTACAGCCTTCCTCGCTAAATAGACTAAATAATAAAGAAAGAAATTTTTAAATCGAACACTTAGTTCTAAAGATTAGCGCGTTCAAACAAACAAACTCTTTAGCTTTATATTATTAGTATAGAGCTCAATAACAGTATAGGTACGATCCGAACCATTATTTTTTTTTATTGCGCCTGTACATGGAACTACTTAGATAATAATTATTATGACAAACTCACAGTACTTATATAAATAATTACAACGCTAAAGTTCAATATTACGGTACTGTATAGTTAATGCTCTGTTGATACTTGGAATGGAAATTTCGTAACTAATATTCTAAAGCTGCTTCTGATTGTTACAATAAATCTCAAGAAGTAATTTTGTTCAGTTACATAAATCTCTCCTCTAAATTGTACAATCTTTTCGTTTCTCACACTGTTAGCTCAATAAAACTGACAAGAGCCTGTCCACTATGCCCCTAGATGTCCATATATTCCTAAAAACCATCTTAATTTAAAGACAATGATATTGAAGATATGATGTACTGCCTGCCTACTGCATTATTCTAAAAAAATAATTGACAAAGTCTTAAGTATACGCGAGTGTTACTCATTACAATAAAAGAACTTTTAACGGATTATATAATTACTAGCTTCCGCCTGCGGCTTCGCCCGCGTGGATTTCGGTCTTCAAAAATGATTCAAAATTTTAACTTATTATGTTATTCTGATATGAAAGCTAAATTACTGTAAAGTTTAATGAAAATCCGTTTAGTAGTTTTTGTGTGAAAGAGTAACAAACATCCTTACAAACTTTCGCATTTATAATATTAGTAGGATTTTACAAGCCCATCGTTTCAGAAGCTGTCAAGCAACCATTGACCATGGTGGGTGGACTGAGATGACAGATTTTGTGAAACGTAAGCTTTATAAATAGCCGGTGGCCCATGGAGGTGGGGGGAGAAAGGAGGGCAGCTCATCTGTATAGCCTCTATGCGGATGTTTGTGGGCGTCGGTAGTCATGAAAATGGCCCGGCTGCTCGTTTGCCCTCCTATATCATAAAAAAAATAAAGAATAAAATAATAGCCGTTAAAGTTGTTTTATTGCAATGAAGTGTTGTCGTTTTTGTTGAAATTAAAGACTCTGTGTTAATAATTATTGCGATTATTGCAACTATAAAAACCTTAAGTAACGATTTTATCGATAACCGTGTTAAAGCTTTGTTGTGTAACTTACATATGTCACCTGATTTACATTCATAATTCGGTTACAATAATAAACAGTAAAACAACAATTATGTAAATATATCTTACGCCCTGCTGCTTTCGCTCGCGCAGTTTTGATACTGTGGATTTAGCAAAAGAGAAAGAAAAGAGCTTATTCTTTCCTTAAAGATCGGCAACGCATCTGTTAGACCGGATGTCGTTGGTGATCACTTTACATCAGGTGACCTAACTGATCGTTTGCCTCCTATGCCATAAAAAAAACGTACCGTGGAAAAAAATTGCCAGGGCCCATGGAGGAGGGAGGAGGCAGAAGGGCAACGCATCTGTATAGTATTAATACGAATGTTTATGGGCTTTGGAGTCATGAAAGTGCCGTCGCAGACTTGTTTTCTCTACTCTACTATAAAAAATATCGGGATGAATTATTTTTACGAGCTTTTCTCAGACCTGACACACGGAAAAGTTCATAAAATTCGGCCAAATTTCTGTGGACTGTGAACCGAGACTTATAATTACGTATTATTAATTAACACTTGCGTATTTAACGTAATTTTATTAAGTACGAATTGTACGTACATTGTACAATGTAATTATAGTTTTACATTTGTATTAATGACTATCTATATATATAAAACTCAAACGTGACATAGCCAGCTATCAACGCACAGCCCAAACTACTGGACGGATCAAGCTGAAATTTGGCATCCAGGTAGATGTTACGACGTAGGCATCCGCTAAGAAAGGATTTTTAGAAATTTAACCCCTAAGGGGGTGAAATAGGGTGTTGAAGTTTATATGGATTTCTTAGAAATTAAACGCGGGTGAAACCGCGGGGCACAGCTAGTCGAAATATAAACGACAAGCCGATCGGCGTCCACTTCGTTGGGCGTCAATATTTTAAATTGTTCATTCTTACTCAACTAACTCACAATATAGTCTATGTTACTTGAAAATGTTTAAATAGATTCAGTAGTTTTGCAGCTTACTCGACACATACAAAACAATATTTTCTCTTTACTATAGTCGTATAAATAAACCTGATATTATTATATAAAAAATCTCATTTACGTTGGTGGTAACTGACAAGAGAGTCTCAAAGACATATCAATCTAGAGGTTATGCAAAGGTGGGAATATTCCAATGAACCTACTACTTCTAACGTACTACACAAACTCTGAGATCAGGGCCAATCAGGGCCAGAGCTAGGTCATAGCCTAGGTTAGATAAAGTCTGATCTTTTAGTGATTTTACGGGGTACGAAAGATTTCGTCGGGATTAAGTATTCAACTTAACTAACGTTTATAAATTAGTTATGTTATGGACATTATAATTTTTATATAAAAAGCTTTCATTAGACAGTTGAATAACCGAGAAGCTTTCACTGGAGACTGGAGGCCTAGTAATACTGGTAATTCTTAAAACACGATCGAAACTCCTCTAGAGCATTTTTATGTTGTAGAGCTGTATACTTTACAAGCATTTATTACGAACGCAAAGATAAACGTATTGACTTTTTTTTTATGATATAGGAGGGCAAACGAGCCGCCGGAGCCATTTTCATGAGTACCGACGCTCACAAACATCCGCATAGAGGTTATACAGATGCGCTGCCCTCCTTTCTCCTCCCACCTCCATGGACCACCGGCTACTTACACACCGCACGAAACGCGACAACACAGCTGTCACTTTACGCCAGTCTCGTGTAAGCGAGAGGTACCTCCCCGGTCGTGCCGGCCCAATTCGACTGCATGCAAGCATGCAGTGTGGCACTACCTCTTACCTCTGACTTGTATACATTTTCTCGTTAAAGAATTGTCACGTAAATCAAGCAAAACCTCCAGTTTTGCCGATGGCTATGGGCGGCGGTAGTAATCATCTGCTCGCTTGCCCCTTATCCTTAAAAAAAAAGATCGTACCACCTGTTACCGGTCCGATTGAACGATACAGTACGAAATTGCGATTGTTATCTGTCAATATTCTCGGGTTGAATAGCATCGTGACTTCCCCGAGCCGTTTGTTTACAACTTGTCCTGCAACTTTCCAGTCTAAACTCTGCATAAGTACTGTCGCTGTTTTACAATATTACGTCGTACAGTTTTATAATCAACAGTTAACGAAAGTGAACAAACAGATCTAAACTGTAAGTCTGGCAAGTCAAGTGTATTTCCTAGATTTTTTCTGAAATCTAAGTTAATTGTTAGATGAAGACTTTGGTTAACTTCATAATCAAAATATATATTTACATTTGCATTTTAAATCAAAAATGTATTTGATTTATAAACTACCTACTTATCTTGCAAGAATCAATGTTGTTGCTGAAATTTCTTGAAAGTGAATGAGCCCAAATTGGGTATTATTAAAATTCGGCTTCAATCCAAGATAGAGTTCTATTGAGCTATAATTTTTCTGGTTACAATCAATATGAAAATATCTAATTAAATGAAGCGGCATGAAGTAAAGGCAATTATAAAAGCCAGCATTTTATGTTAAAAATTACAAGTTTCATGAGAATTGCCTGACGATAAAATCCTACTAATATTATAAATGCGAAAGTTTGTAAGAACGTCTGTTAGTCTTTCACACAAAAACTACTGAACGGATTTTCATGAAACTTTATAGTAATATAGCTTTCATATCAGAATAACATAATAAGTTAAAATTTTGAGTCATTTTTGAAGTCCGAAATCCACGCGGGCGAAGCCGCGGGCTTCGCCCGCGTTGATTTCGAAACAACAACTTCGTGTGACAGAAGAAATTAAAACAATATAACCGGTTCCAATATTGATAACATTAACTTTGTACAGGCAATCCTACGATTATGAGCACATCGGTTGTACTGTAAAGTTTAAATAAAGTATAATTACAAATGTGACCAATAATTTATGAAGCAGTAATTCGATACGCACAACGGTTGTAGTAACCGTTAGCAAGCAGCAATTTGAAATTGATCACGTATGCATATCGATTGGTTGACTCGGTCAATGGAATTGGATAATTTCAGTGTTTATACTCTCATCCTTGATCTTGATGATTTTTGATCAGGCGTTCCTCATGGATCTTTCTTTAGCCCTGTGCTTTTAGTTATTCATTTAGTTCAACCAGAACTTGATATTCAAATAATGTTATTTGCTGCCGTGGTTTATTTCTAATTAAAATCAGAACTAATGTTAATAAACTTGGACGTTTACTGCTCCCAAACATGGTAATGAATAAGCTAATTAGAAATAATCACATCTACATACTACATAATATGTATTGGATGACTTAATATTGAGACAAGGCCAATATACAATAGAGTATAAACAATGAGGTTGACTAATGAAATAAATTGGATGTTTTTGTAAAGTAGCATGACTAAAAGATTCACAATACGAAAAAATGTAGTTTATTCGCAAAAACGATGATCTTATATATAATGACAATGGTTATTGTGATAACATAAACAAACATGTCATATTTAAAAATCTATTATTATAAACAAGCGTATAATAAAAGAAACGTTAGACTATAAGTCAAGAGTCATTATGATGTCAAATATAACATGAAATATTAGTTTATCTGGGCGTAAACTACCATTCAAAACAAATCAAATAAGCAAACACGATGCTATTATGATATTATTATTAATAAATAATAAGAAACCTTATCAGATCCTTGTCATAAGAATTTGTCCCTTTGTCTTCCTATTTACATTCATAAAAATTGTAGCTAAACAGGCAACCAGGAAATAGATTGAAAGTAATTTGCAAGATTTGGTTACGTTTCCATGACTAACTACAATCTCCTTCGTCAGTTCGATTCCATGTTAATTCATGAAAATTTTGCATTGACATCTGACTTCACACGCATGCAATTCAAGCTCAATCGGTAATCGGGAAGTGGATCAAAATTAAGGTTATATTACAGCCAAGCATCGGAACAGGTTAAGCTAAACAGAAGCTAGCAATAAAAAAGGATGTAATATTCGAAAATTGAACATATTATATGCATACATTTTTATTTCAAATGACGCGACTCTTGCAAATAATAATTAGGCGCGGATATGTCACGCCAAACCAGGGGAGGAGTGTATTCCCATATTTAGCCACCAGGTCCATTCTTAAAACTCCAGTTTTCCTTGACATGAAAATGTATATGGTTATGATATGAGTTTCACACAACTACCAAAACCTATTCAACGACAGTTATGGTGTTTTTAAATTGCTTTACTTGAATTTCTCAGTACTTAGTTAGCTCGGAGTAGTTACCATACCAGAGAAATGTACTGAAATTATGCACTAAAATGATATTCAAAAAAGGTTAGTCATCATGTAAAAATACACACATTTAACCCTCTTAGCACGAACGTTAAACGCATGTGCAGTGAATCGATCAGTAGCTGTTCAAGATAAGTAAGCTTTAGAAGCCGTCCATGTGCTGAAATTGTTACTTCATTAGATTACGAGCTATAAGAACCTTGCATGGGTATTGAATACAAATTATATCTAAACATTGACACATTTTTCTGCATTTGATGGACGAACGCTGTTTTAGCAACGTCTCAGTCTAATCCAGACAGTGGTAGACCTAACTATGAGAACCGAACATATTTCTGAGCCAGATGATGAAGATGTCGGGACTAAGATAGACCTAACATGGTTGCGACTCTCTATGAGCATCTGCTCGTTGCTTTTAATCTAGAAAAAGGGTGTTTTATTAGGATTTCTGTAGTAGAACCCGGAGATATATATATTTTAGGCTATGTGGAAATTATGTATGCTGATAATGTTTAGATAGACTATTATAAAACCCAGCTACAACCACAGTATCTGAAGTAAATAGCAATGAATGAGTACATACATATATACTCATTTATTACCAACACTTGCTAAAAATAAAGAAATGAGAGACGTTTTATAAACACATGAAGTAGAGCGTTAGATGAATAATTATAACGTTTACCTATGCAGGCAACACTTAAAATAGTTAAATGCCTTGACCTAGTACTATATACTGACTAGACTGCAAAATCTACATTAAAATGGCCGGCCAAGTGCGAAGAAACCAGGTGACGACTTCCATAAACCAGTGAAAGATTTATTTTCAGATATCAACGTCACTCATCACGTGATCATTTCTGAATCTACTTGTTTGATCGATGAGAGAGCGAGAGATAGATTGCCACCTGTTTATCAGTTCTTGCGTCATCCTAAATTTGTATTTTACTATGTAATCGACGTAAAAGTGTAAGTAATTAATGTGGATATATGAATATAAGTAGAGATATGCAGGGCACCTTCCAAGATGAGAAAGACAGCATAAAGGCATTTACAGAGTAGAGACCTAGAGAAGGATATCGTTCTGTCACCCGGTGGACAGGCGACATCGCAGCCATCAAGGGAAAAAAGCGGATAAGGGATGCCCAGGGTCGGACACAATGGCGTGAAAAGGAAGTGGCCTATAGCCTGCAGTAGGCAAATATTGGCTAATAAGTAAGAAACCAGGTTCTTCTAAGGTCAGGTCTCTTAAGAAAGTGGATTGCCAGAGTATTAGAGTACCAGTCGGTAACTTAATTGCGCTATATGAACTTGAAATGTATGAAAAGTACAATAAAAGTGATTCACCCATTCCTTGCATAATTCATTGCATTCCTATACACGCGCGCGAATGTCAACAACCACTGCACTAAATCTTGTTTGTTATAAATATGTATGTCGTTGCCTGGTATCATTAACTGGCTCTACTCCTCCCTCGGTAGCTTCCTATGTCTCTTAGTCCAATAAATTTACCCAGGACTAGACTAATCTAGTTTTAGTGCTAAAGTACCTATGTCAAATGTATTAGTGGTTCAAAATTTTAGGCTGACCAACCATGACAATTTTTTTTTATATGTATGTGCAATGTATACACATTGAATTGGAACACTTGGTTTAAAATTCTCTTTGTGTATTGGAGCATCAACAAAGACATGTCA
>LUGF01007793.1:69321-101917 GCA_001625245.1 Calycopis cecrops | reverse complement strand
CTCGCTGTTTATAAATATAGTCTAACCTAACCTAACCCATCCAAATCAGAAGAAAGAATGTCAATTTCTAAAAGACTTGACCGATTGGGTTGAAATTTCGTTGATTCGTCGCCAAGCTGCGCGCTATTCAAATTCGCGCGCAGCGAACAATCTATAGTTTTCGTTAAAAAATCATATCAATATAAAAAACACAACACCTCAAATAGATTACCAGTCACCAATAAAGTAATAAAGCAGCTCACAAAACGCTGCTCAAACTGAACTTTATAGCAGCTCGTTATGTAAAACTTCATTTAGAAAAACCGTCTCCTAACTTATTATTAATGTTGCCCGCTTTGTATTTCTAGTCGCTCACTTAGTATTTTAGTCGCTCACTTAGTAATTTCGTCGCTCAGTTAGATTAATCGCAGCTCACGTTTTGTAAGCTCGTTTTGAAATTTATTATTGGCCAATATTCGTCGTTAGTTTAGTTTATTTTTCGCTCACTTATTTTTTTACCGCTCAAGTTATTAATACAGTATCTCATCATCAGTCGCTAAGTTATTTTTTAGTCGCTCGTTTTATTATTCCCCTTTAGTTTTCTTGTTTTATATTCCTTTGTACAGATTTTAAAGTGGTTAAGATCATCAATTGCTAATATTTTGAGCGTATTTGCCTTACTTTACAAGTTAGGTTGGTAGTAAAGTTACCGTGAAATTTTGATGCAGACTCCAGAAAAGCAACGAATAAAATAGTTGGAACTAATTGCTTAGTGTCAATTGAATATCAATTTAAGTGACCTAATCATAATATTTCAAAAACAGCATCGTTGTAAAGACATTGGTAATTGTAATTCAAAGACCAATAAAAGTCGTAAAAATATTATTCACACGGTACAAAATGCCTTTGTTTAAGATATTCTCAAATGCTTTGCTTCTCTTGTGAGATTATAAATCTGTATCAGAAAATACTATAGTTTTATCATTACGGCCATTCACCGATTAATGTTTTAAAAACTCCGGCAGTTGTGGATTTTTACCATTTTCCATAAAAGTTATATTAAGAGCATATGCCATAATATGGATAATAACAAATTTTCGCTTTTTGGATTTTGACACCAAAACCTGAGGTATTCCGGATCTATCAGCAACAGGGCACCGAAGAAGGTTCCATATGTTTTTTAAGGATTATCCTTCGTCAGAGGCAAGCATTTATTCAAAGCCCCCTTTAGCAGAACGTGTAAAAAGAACTATAATGATATGATGATTATATCGCACATCTCAAGTTTCTTAATAGACGTCCGTGCGTCCATACGTCCATCTAGGTACGTGTACGTACGTAACGTGTTACGTTTCACCAATGAGTCGTAAAGGTATGCGAAACATTTCCATTTCCTCAACGACCAATTGTCTTGTATCCAGAACAGGGTTTCTTATAAACAATCATGGATTACTTTCATAATATACACAATTCTACTATCCCCTGTTATATAGGCAAGGCAAAACCCGTGTCATTTGCGGACTTATTATATTATACGGTGGATCTTTTTTTATGAAACCCCGATGTAATGGACTCAAGTAGCGTCCTTTTAGAGTTGGAAATAACTACTTATTCATGCCTCTTCTCATTAAATACTTGAAACCGTTCTTTAGGTGTTGCAGTTTGAAGGTATTTCCGTAACAAGTGACCGAAAGAACAAAATTTATCGAGGTAAACTACAAAAGAATAGTCACCAGATTTTGCTGCTCATTAGTTGGAAAATATCTAAAAGAGCTTAAATCGGACGTTATTTTTAATTTATTAGTCTTTTAAATTTGTGTTTCGTAATATCTGAAATTTTTGATTGACACAGTTAAAGATAATAATAGGTATGTAAAGAATTAGCTGGTACCTCAAGTAATTCATCATCTTCATTGCTTATTTGTAAACAAAGATTTACAAAAAACGCGCGCGACGCATTTACTAAGGTACGAACTATCCAGATGTTATATGAGATAATAGATTAGATTGCCGACTGGTTTTTTGATAACTGTTATCACTCTGAGATAAGATGTGATTGAAGCATTTTGCGTGTTCCTTGTAGTCGAAAAACCCACAAACCAACTACCACTGAGACACACTGAGATTGACATACTGAGAAATTGTTGTAAGTCTTTTTTTTTCAAGGAGTTTAGTTAACTTGACAATGTCACTCTCGTATATAGCGTAGAAGTGTTAACGAAATATATCTTCGTGTTGGGCTGGTGTTGGGAGATAAAAGATAATAATATCTTAAATGTTTCAATCTTATAATGACTATTCCGCTATTAATGTGTAATAATAAAACGAAAATTTATGGTAAAATGTAACTTGGAATGAATTCCAAGCAGTATGATAGACATTATAAAAAATTAAACCGATCACGATTGATTACTTCGCAAAATAATTTCCCGTGTGATTATTTTCAATTTTCGTAGAAATTTAAAAATACACTTCTATAAATATATTAAAAAGTGTTCCTTTATTACATTTATGTACTTGTAAAGGATTTTCACCTTGGCTAACTCCAGAAAGTAGGTCGCTTTGACTCATCGTTTTCCCTGGCGAGCAAATCGATAGGGCGACATAAATAACTGCTCCACAAGAAATTGTACCATTTTGGTTTATAAATGAAAATATATTCCAAGTATCGCGTGCAAGTTTGTCATGCTCTAACAATGTGAACTATTCAAGCAATTGTGAATTTTATTAGCTCTGATCGAATGCGATTTTAGCATGAACTTGCTTCTGTTCGGTATAGGGTTGCTAGATGGAAAGAGTTGAAAATCTAGGCAAAATTTAAAATTGTCATGATCGTGGTGGTGGCAGAAATACTTATCCAGTTATCAATATTCACTTTTTGTTATTTACTTATAAGATAAATTATAAAATTAATGCGGGGTACTACTTTTCTGGCGCATCGCATATGTAAATAAAAAAAAATACCTATAAGACCAAACTAAACACTTTTCTGGTTTTGATTGCATTGTTTTCAAAACTCATGTTTTATCGGGACGGTTGGGTATTTTCGAAAACCACAATGCGAAAACTAATGTGGTACCAGTCTGGTAACCCTAATACCATACCAAGGAGAATCGCGTGATATAACTGCGATCGAAGTCGCGATGGCACCAGCCGCAGAGACGTCGCGGTCTGCTCACTATTAAAAAAAAAAAACTTTGTTTCTGACAGTTATGACCTACCGCTTGTCGTCTTTTTGCCGCCATCTACAATAATAGTTATTAGTAAAAAAACGATTGTGATTAAATTGGATTTCTGAGTAAATAATGAAGTTGTAGAATGAACATTTCAATCTTTTTTACGGTCTAGATTCAGAGAAGAGACGTGATGTGGGGATTGGATCGAGTCTCTACCACCGAGAGTTGCCGGAAAATCTAAACTTCTTGCGCGACCTATAAATACAGGGCAGTGCTGATTCAGCCAGATAGCTAACTTTCGAGTTCCGTCTTCAAGCAGTATGATCACGTGTCAAGATATTGTGGATTGCTAAGAATTTTAAATTTATCTAATCTTAATGCTATCTTTTCCTTCCAGATGTAGAAAGTACACTACCCCAATAAAAGACATGACATAACTGTACATAAAATAAATATGTTAAACCGGCAAAACGAGATTAAAAACTCAAAGAAGCAACTAAACAAATCTCATACTCTACGCTTGTCAAACTAAATCGATGCAAGTTTTGAACTTTTCAAAATATGACACGATTGTATTTATTTAACTAATAACAGGAAGTGCTTTGACTGAAACGTAAACTCGATTTGGGTCCGATTACGAAGTAGCTATAACCTAGCTTTTAACTACAAGATAAGTGCTTCATATAAATGAATTTTAATCGGGATATGTTAAACAGAATTTTGCAACTTACGGGAAATTAATGTTCCTGAAACTTGTATAACTGGCCGTGTGTCTTCTTCAGTATAATATGATAATTATAAGGTCAAAAATGGTATGTACTCACTGCGCATTTGGTGACTAATATATTATATTTATGTCCTTTGTAGAGCATTGTTGGACGGCGCGTTCTCGTGTCAAATGTGAGGCTCTTTCACATATAATAGGATTATTATAATATAATTATTCATTTGTTTACATAAAGCGCACACTTCTATGAACTTATAATATATTTTTTTACATAACTAAAATTTAAAATGCTTCGGTTGGTTCGGGACTCTGGGTGTGTAAGTTCGACTCGCACTTCACCGGTTTTTTGGTAACTTTTTTTTTTTTTTTTTTTTTTGGTATAGGGGGCAAACGAGCAGTTGTAGCCATTTTCATGACTACCGACGCCCATAGACATCGGCATATAGACTATACAGATGCGCTGCCCCCCTTTCTCCTCCCACCTCCATGGGCCACCGGCTACTTACACACCGCACGAAACGCGACAGCACAGCTGTCACTTCACGCCGGTCTCGTGTAAGCGAGAGGTACCTCCCCGGTCGTGCCGGCCCAATTCGGCTGCATGCAAGCATGCAGCGTGGCACTACCTCTTTTACCTTTGAAATGATGTTTTAAAATTTACCTATAAGTTTAAAATTAAGTTTTGGAAGTGAACTCTATACTTTTTTTAACCTGTAGTCACTGTACCTATGCAGTTCCGATTGTCCTATTAATTAGTTTTAATTTAAAAAATGCTGTTCAAATATATTTCCACAATTTATAAAACAAATAAGATATAATTACTGCCGGTTCCTATTAGTCATCATCAGGCTTATTTATATGTTTGGTACATTTAGTAGGCTAAGGCTCTTAAATAATGTAAATGGAATAAAGATACCTAAACCAATAAAAAATATATATATAAAATGTCCAAGATGGATCTTCTATCTTAGACATTGTTGTCAACATTTCACTTTACGTAACACTGTTATTTTTTTTAAATTTGTTTAAATTAAATAACTTTATATATAATTCTGTTCAAGCCAACGACAATGAGTCAACAAGGATAATTTGTGTAGGTAACGTTGGTAAATGAGAGCGTGACGAAGGATGCGCTGTTTGGACGTATTCTGTCACATTGATAACATTGACATCATTGGACAATCCATTTGGTTATGAAGTCTCGGGAACTGTCCTGTATACTCCAATAATTATTGTCGAGCATGAATCAGGGCTGGCTGAGGGGCTCAAGTAACCCAAAAACATGAGTCATTATATGTCCATTCCTAAATTCCCTTGATAATACACGCTCTCACTAGCGTCGACCTAAATTATCAAGCCAACCCTTGCAACTAATAGCCGCTACTAGTAGATGGTTTTGGACTTTCGGAAGTGTCGATTTCGAGATAACATTTTTAAAATTAAATAATATTAGATTCCGAATTCAGATTCCGATAAAATTTTAAATCTAGTGCTTTAGACTTGCTTCCTGAACAAAACTCTATCAGCTACCGATGTTGTCACTGACCTAGGCATAATGAATTCGTACAACGCTTCGCGGTTAGTTAGTCGTTAGGTGCTTACGGTTTATTGGAAGTCAAAGGTCCACTGACCTCAAGGACGTCAAGAAATCAATTCACTTCGGTAATACTTGATGTTTAGTATCTTGCCATTCTGAACTTGCTGTTCGGAATGTTAAGAGTGGCCATACCCTAAAGAGTTGTTAGAAATCGAAAGCCACTTTCGATCTATTTCTTATGAGATAGCTACGTACTATAACTGGATTATAATTACATTTAAACAAGAGCAAGGCAATATAATTAGTTTATATCAGTAGTCTCTCAAGTGATTTTTAATTAATAAGATTTATTAGTAACAAAATATTCCTCTTAAATTTTAATTAGTAGATTTAGGTGTTATTACAAATGCACAAAGAAATTTGGTGTACGTAACTAACAATATAGAACTTGAATATGAAATAAACAAAACTACCAAAATTTATAATGGTAGAGAAACGTTGTAGAGTTGGAGAAGTCTAGTCAGCTACGCAATACTCAAAAACTTACTTGATCCGATAAGTTATCGCACCACTGATGTGCCAAGGTTTTCTTCCCGCCGTTGAGACCGTTGCTCAAATGGGGAGTCAAAGGTCCGCCGGTGAAGAGGTCCTCCGTCACGCTATTGTCCGACAAAATTCGATCGCGCACCGGCGGGTCCTGGGGTCCGACAAAATCGAACTGGCCGTCCCACATGTCGTACTCCAAATCCAAGGCGTCCTCTACATCAATCGACTCGCCCATAGTTCTCGATCGATTGAATATATTGGACTTAAACATCGAACAACACTAACACTAATATAGCACTAACACTAATTACACACTAAAATGACTTTAAAATGGATTAGATAAGCACAAGTAATTCAATGGCACATAGAGTTCTTTGGAATAAGTCACAAGTACACCACACTTTGAACTCTACAATTAGTTAGCATCGTACAATAGGATCAAGATGTCCGGCAGAAAATGTGTCTGGAGCAGCAAATTTGAAACTTTCAACGGTCGATCTGACATCGTTTTGAGCACACCGGTACATAAGCGTAGAAAATACTCCCGGTACGCGTAATGTTATTGTTTTTGGAACATTGCGACACGTCCTGACGCTGCTCTGTCGCGATCGGCACTGAGTGTCGGAGTGAGCGCAGCTGGCCGCCCCACCCGACTCGACTATCAGACATACACACTCATACAACTCGTACAAATAAACTTTATTCGCTCCCTGCACATTCATGATTCCCTGATGGATAGTTCCGAGGCAATAACCCTTGGCGCTCCCCTAGCTTGAATCTTGTTATGGGCGAGGGGTCACAATGATTGCTTGGACACTTTTAAGAACAATACTCATATTTATGGATGTGAATGTGCGTGTTTAAATTCAACACAGTAGGTGGTACTAAAGCAAAGTAATCGCGTTATTTAATTATGTTCGTGAAGCTCTATGTAGAGTCAACTAGATTTTTCCGACGTGAAAGTATAAATGCATATACGATTAAATTGTTAGTAATTAGCTGGTGCTCCACGCACTGTTTATTTTTTATTAAATTAAGATGAAGAGGTTATTTTTAGAATATACTGTATAAAGTAGGTAAGTATCAGTTTTTAAAGTAAAATGAAGAAAAAATACTGTCGAGATTTCACGATGCAGCGGCTCATTTTATTTATCAGTATAGGAAATCAAATATGGGAAAAAATTAAAATGTACCAGTTATATGACACTGAAAGAATGGTCACGCGGTTTTTATTATATCAGAAGTTTATTTTATATAAAATGAGAAGAGGTGCCCAAGGATGATCAGCTCGTTACAATTGGGGATCATTGTAAGGAACCCTCGGTGTGCGAATCCGACTTACACTTGGTCGAATTTTACCCTATAATTCATAATCTAAAAACAAACCATTTGTCAATTAACCACCAATTCATGTAATCAATGCATTTGGAAATAATAGATATCATTAAGACATGTTCGATCTGAAACATATCAACATTGATTCTCCAGTAGTCCAATTCATAGATAGAACATAGGTAACGGCCGTCAGCTATCAAACAACTAGAGATAGAGACTCGAGTTAATTTTTCGTAATAAGTTACGCGTTTATTAACAGTGAACGTCGAAGTGAAACTGGCATAAAATTAATTATGTTCGATATGATAGAGTTAAAAAATTATTAATAATCTAGCAAGAACATTATGTCTTTTGGTAACACTGAAAATGGCATAAAATTAATTATTTTCGATAGGATAGTTGTAAAAACTAATGTTAATCTAGCAAGAAAGTTATGTCTTTTGATAAAATGAAACTGGCATAAAATTAATTATTTTCGATGCTATAAGAGTTAAAAAAAAACTAATAATCTAACAACAAAACTGTCTTTTGTTAGCGAGCTTATAAATAGGAACTGACTGTTGAATACGCCATTATATTATTTTACGGACCGCCATGGTTAAGTAACAACTGAAATTGGATAATTATTGGAAACGTTAACTTTGGAATACTGCTGAGTAATTGTGAGAGTGGCTACGATTGGTTTGTGGGTTGCATAATGTGTACACAATATTTGGATGTTAAATGAGCATTCACATATGTATGGCTTGATATATTTTACTGTCATGATGATATAGACACGATTTAGACAGATAAATTACCTATACTACAAAAAAAATCATCATTCTACTAATAGTATGAATTTATAAATAAGAAAGTCTGTACATCTGTTTGTTATTTTTCACGTAAAACCGAACGGATGTGGATGAAATTTGTAACGTCGATTATAAACTCAAGTAACATCAAATCACTTTTGAAAAAATGAAAGATATCAACGTCAAAACCAGTGCCTGGTGCTATTGCGAGGTCTGTAGCAAATTTTGTGCAAGGGCCTTCAATTTGCAACCATATTCAGTCATATGACCAGATCAAAGTCGCTAGGAGCTAGATGGAAGCAGCTTGTGACTTGTGACGTTCTCTGAGAGAGGCTAATGTCCAGAAGAGGACGTCTCCTAGCTGTTGATGATGATGGATGACCAGGCCATGGAGACTGCTTAATAGCGGGGTACTTACTAACTTCTTACTTCAATAAATTGGAATTACTTATTAGTGATTAAATTCGTTGCGGGTCCCAAGACAGATTTAGCTTTTCCCTCGGGCTCCCTGCGATCATATCAAAGGGTCAAGTGTGGTTGCCGTTGTCGATCCTGGCGACACGGGAGTAGCGGTGGGAACGAGTGGTGGGCCAAAGCCCGTTAAAAAAAAACTCCTACTTTAGTTACGCGGTTGTTCCAGCACAGGTCAAGACTCAAAATTCGACAGTTCTCCTTCCCAGTCGCAGCTACTTGAGGGCACTTAACTAAAGCTAATAGATACTTGGCAATAGTAATTATGTTGAAGACCACTCGACAGTTTCGTATTCAAGTAGTTCCTCAGTGCAGGAGATAACTTCATTTAAATATACTCAAGGAGCTATCAATCTATATATATAAAACTCAAACGTGACATAGCCAGCTATCAACGCACAGCCCAAACCACTGGACGGATCAAGCTGAGATTTGGCATCCAGGTAGATGTTACGACGTAGGAATCCCGCTAAGAAAGGATTTTTAGAAATTCAACCCCTAAAGGGGTGAAATAGGGTGTTGAAGTTTCGATTTCGAAGATTTCGCGGTTGAAACCGCGGGGCACAGCTAGTCCTAATATATCAAGCTCTCTCTCGTATGACTATGACTGGGATAAACTTTGAATTACTATAGGACCGATTTTAATAAAATTTCGCACAGATAAGTTTGTCCAATTTAAATATAAGCTGTTTTGTGTTAATAAATGTTTTATTTCGATTAATGGCCACGATATTTCGTTGCCATGGCAACGTGTTTTCAGTTAGCAAAATCTAATAATTAATTATCTCTGCCAATATTATATCTTGTTGTTTAATTAAAATTAATTAATTATAAAGGGTTGTGTATAGAATGAAAGATTTTCGATTGGAGGCGAACTTCACAAACGACCTAATTCCTTCGAAAACTGCTTATTTGAAGCACTTTTCGAAGAAGTTAGGTCGTTTATCTTTTGTCAGTACATGGACATAAAAGGAAATAATTTTTTTTATAATGTGTTTTTTATACCAGAGTTTATAATACATTAATTGTTGGTCTGCTTAATCCAATTACCGCCACCAGTATTGGAAGAACACTGTGCACTAAATTTATAACCGTAATAGTAAATATGTAAGGGAATAAAGACCTAATTATTAACATATATGCAAGCGAATAAAGACCTAATAACATGATATCTTCCATGCTAATGAGGATGTCTTCGTTTATGATCTAAAAATACCCTCCATATGTAGAGGTCAACGAACCGCATTGTAATTACCAAGTATCGAAGTGTCAACAGTTACATTTGGAGCCGTAAGTTTTTTATAGGAGCCATGTTTCACTTTACAGACCATTATTCTGAGAAAAATAACATCTATACATATAATAAATCTGTAGAAGGGTCAATTCTGTATATTGAAAATTTTGAAAAAATAAATAGCAGAGGGACTGGATAACTGTTATAATATAACTGTATAATATACTGATAACTGGATCGATACCAAACCCAAATATGCGATTAAAAAATTTCTTGTCTGTCTGTCTGTCTGTATGTTCATGCATCACGTGAAAACTAACGGTTCGATTTCAATGAAACTTGGTATAATTATACCTTATTATCCTGGGCATAAAATGGGATACTCTTTATCCTGGAAAAATACGTAGAAAAAAAAATCCATCCACGCGAAGACCGACATCCACGCGGACGGAGTCGCGGGCGGAAGCTAGTTGTAATAATAAAAGTTTAAGGATTTTATCATGGTTAATTCAGACTTTTGAAGTTAAACTTTTATACGCGCGCTTGACTTGGGGAATAACCTGGCGTTACAAAAATCACACATCGGGCGAGGCCAATGGAAGCTGTCATTCAAATTCGATTTAAGTGAAACTTTTTTGTATTTAAAAAATAAATATCATATGACGTTCTGTCATAGGTAGTAACTACAGCAATAAAAATCAATAATTAAGTTTTACTTCAGGTGTGTAGTCTAGAACACACACTTTTCATAGCATAGGAGGCTACCTGATTTGAATGGTCACCAATGCCCTTAGACATCCGCAATTTAGAAAATTTACAAAATTCGTGTCAACTAAAGAAAACAAATTGAAAGACTTTTATGTCCTATTTAATCTAGATCTTAAAGGAGGTAAGCTGAAAGCGAATGTGAAAAATGTGTCGAGACTAAAATATATGTTCCACATATCGTGTATTTGAACAATAGTGACAGCTGTGCGCCAAATCTGCCTATTTGTGTATTTGAGAATCGTTAAATAAAAGAAATACACATCCATGGCTTACAGTCAACCCCAATTTGGACAAAATGGATTGCCAATTTGGTAGCAAAACTTTAAACGGTTGATAAGGTTTGTGACATTTTAAGGTTAAGATTTAAATAGACAATTTTTTTTAAATTAAACTGACCAAAATATTTTGATATTGACATTGACATAATATGACGAATGTATCCATAGATTTAGAATGTAACGTAGTGAAAACAATTCGAAATCTATGAATCAACAAATTATAACATTCAAAACGTAATTATTACTAGGCATACTTATTTGTTTTACAAATGTTATTTGTCCTTACGGGAACTCTACATCATGATGTCTAAGTTATTATATATTACCCATTACAATAAAACGCCTGTGACCATGGTTGCCGTAAAGCTTCTGAAACGTCGGACATTCAACATTCTACTTATCCTAATATTATAAATGCGAAAGTTTGTATGTTTGTTAGTCTTTCACACAAAAACTACTGAACGGATTTTAATGAAACTTTACAGTAATATATATTTCATATCAGAATAACATAATAAGTTAAAATTTTGAATAATTTTTGAAGTCCGAAATCCACGCGGGCGAAGCCGCAGGCAGATGCTAGTACTTAAATAAACTGCAATCAAATCCGTTAGAGTCCATTAGAGTATTGTAACTCTACATCAGTTTACGTCGACCTCTACGGGAACATTGAGGTGACATATTAGGTAACCACAAAGTAGTTAAAAGTGCTAGTAGATAAATATATATGTAGTACTAGCTGCGCCCCGCGGTTTCACCCGCGTAAATTTCGATCCCCTGGAAAATAGAAAATCATTGCATCCCATAGGGACATTTTTTCGGGATAAAACCTATGTGTTAATCAAAATAACCCTCTACGTGTGTGCCAAATTTCATGAAAATCGGATTAGCAGTTTTTGCGTGCAGGAGTAACAAACAAACAAACATACAAACTTTTGCATTTATAATATATATTATTATTATATGTATAGTTTTTAATTTGTCGTTCCTGCGTCGTAGCCTAAAGTGGCCGGGTAAAATAATAACATGATATAATTTTATTCCTTATATATTAATTTTATTCCTTCCCATTATATTTCCTAATATGCCAAAACAACACACAGATCTTCGTCACGGATTGCGGTGAAACACAACCGCACGTCACAAGCATTTGTAATTGAACGTACATTGCCCATGTTACGTTTTGTTGTCCAGTATCCACTTGTGGAGCTGATTCAGTGGTACTAATACGAACGCAAAAGGAAACACTGTTATACAGCTCTTCGGGAAAATATGATTCATAGTAGTTTCGTACTGTATGTACGTCAGATGTTTGTCATTCTGTGTCATAAAGGGCTGCTAATATCTATAGACTATAGCTTCACACTTCTATAAATGGGACATTCGGACAGTTTTTGCTATGACAAATTCCAATTAAATATTTTGATTCGCCATGACAATTCGGTTAAATAGTAATTAATGGAATGAATAGAAATGGAAAATGAGCGTAATATGGCGTATTTCGACGGAATAACACCTATATTTGGAAGCGACTTTTACTGTTACTTCCACGTCGGTGTAACACCATAGCTTTCACTCCACTTCGCTATCGTGTGGACCAGAGGAACCTACCTTCTAGCACTACCTTTTCATCATCATCATCATCGTCATCCTATTTTCGTCCACTGCTGGACATATACCTTCCCAACTGCGCGCCACTGAGCTCGATCTTCAGCTCTCCGTCTCCAGACAGTGGCAGCTACTTTACGTATTTCGTCACCCCATCTAGCTGGAGGGCGTCATACGCTACGGTTGCCAAGACGTGGTGTCCACTCTAGAACCCTTTTTCTCCATCGGTTGGCAGATGTCTACTAGATACCTACTCTACCTCTTACTACATTTTTATTTGCAATTTTAATTTGGTAGTCCATGGACAAGTAGACATTCTTATGTCCAACAGTGGCCGACCTCAGGCTAAAGATGATATTGAAACATCCCTGGTTTAATCGAACATGGGAAAAGTAAACTCAGTATTTTTACTCTCCGTATGTTCCATTTGGACATTTTATGGCGCATTAAAACAGAAGCTGTTGTTGAACTGTTCAAGCTGAAACTAAACATAGACCTCAATATTGTCCGCACATGTGGATTACGTTCAAGACAATGAGTTTTATAAATAAACGTCTTTGTACACATTACATGCTTCGCCACCGAATGATGAAATATGAATTTTCGAGTTCAATGACAGCTCGGAAACAAAGTGTCGTGCTTTAAACACTTCTACAAAATTCAAAATATGAAGAAACTTATTTTGCAAGTAGAATTAATTACAAACCATCACAAATTTCTTCAGTTATTAGTAGAAGACTGTTCAATATAAAACACAAAACAATAAGAAGAGACAGATGTCGACAAAATCAATTCATTTCTTCACATTTTGTGCTTTAAAACACTATTAAAAAGTGAAATAATTAAAGACAAATAGATTGTGTTAGCAAAATATCTTACTACAGCAAAACATTGCTTTAAATACATACTTCCAAAGGATTTACTTTGTTTTAGATATGTAAAAGTCCGTAAAAGTAACTTTGAAATTGTCATTTTCGAGGATATAAAGACTGAAGAAGAAACAGATGGTACACGCCGAAATAAACCACCAATATGGCTTGTTACCTATCAGATAACATTGTTGTACAATTAGATTACAATTTGTTAGCATGTGCTAACAATGGGCTACATTTTCGCACGCGTTCCTTCACATCGCACACTTTCTGTTTCACAAGATACGTTCTTAGATAATTGTTCTATCTTTTGCACATGTAAGTGCTATGCTATAGGCTCCTGTTGTTTTTTCACTGGTTGTATAAGATTCACATACAATCCAAACAACCCTTTTTGCGCAGAGGGGTTAAAGAGGCATTTTGAGAGGGGCAATATTTTACAAAGTGGCGTCAAGAAAAGACTCTTGCAAGCTGCCTATTTGCATGAAGAGGGTTAAGAATGTGGAGGTAAGACAAATGTGCTGGGATCATGATATCTGATCTGCTCTCTCTGCCTCTCTCTCCAACTGAAGGTGTGTTGTAGTACATAAACTAATTAGTTTACTATTTATTACTACTTACTTAAACTAATTACTTTAATTAAAGTACTTACCTGTTTTTTAATTACATTATAGGTGGAAAATAAATTTATGTTATAGCTAATATCAACGGGTCAATTACAGTAAATATTCATATTACTATTAACTATTAAGCAAGGAAACCTTAACTAACATAGTTATTAATTATAATAACTATGTTAGTTAGTAAAGGTCTGTCTGAGATTACGTAACAGCTGTAAGTTTGGCTAAGCTTAATAAATATTTATTGTCAAATATTTGTGCCGAGCCAGCCGGTGGCTACACAGTTTACCTTGGCATATTTCACGGGCCTTGTTTTATTTAATAGAAAAACGAACAATCGAAGCCATTTTGATTACCACTGACAACAGAGACATCCGCGTAGCGGTTATACAAATACCCTCATTCCTCATCCCCTACATGCCACCGGATACCTACACACCGCTCGAAACGCGACATCACAGCTGTCACTTTACGCTGGTATCGTGTAAGCGAGAGGTACCTCCGCGGTTATGGCCAGTTCGACTGCAATGCAGCTTGGCACTGCCTCTTACTAAAATATTCTGCTGCAAATATTTTTATGATTTCTTTGTCAATATTGATGCTGGCTGAGCGACTTGGCGCTTTACCGTCCTCACTATCAAGAGATTAAGGATGATAATGAACATTAGACGATAAATACTAGTCTAGACGATTTTCGGCTGAACAAAAGTAGACGATATACATGTATCTGATGAACGACTTCAAACTGACCCCTAGTTTCGCGATAAACTTTAAGATAATATGTGAGCTGTGTTCATGTGCTATTCGCATAGATGTACCAGTGTTTATAGTTTTTGTGTCAATTATAACATACTAGCTGCGCCCCGCGGTTTCACCCGCGTAAATTTCGATCCCGTGGAAATTCATCCCATAGCATCCCACTGAAGCATTTTTTCGGGATAAAAACTATCCTCTGTTAATCCAAGTTACTCTCGATGTGTGTGCCAAATTTCACAAAAATCGGTTCAGTAGTTTGGGCGTGAAGAAGTAACAAACAAACAAACATACAAACTTTCGCATTTATAATATTAATAGGATTGCAGGCAGTGTACCTGCAATAACTGATAACGATAATGAATTTAAGTTGTTGTTGTTGTTTTGTTGTTGTTGTTGAAACCCGCCAGAAATTGCTAAGACAATGTTGCGTCATTCAGTTGGTTTCTAGAAAATATACATGAGTAGCCAGTGGCCACTAGATTAATTACAATACTGAACAGTATAACGGTAATGTGCAGTCACCTTATGATAATTATGTGAAGACACACAGTGGTGACACGTTCACATCCATATTATGCAACGTGACACACACACACACACACACACACACACACACACACAGAGTAAACAACCAATGTTATACAATAGATCGATTGCTCCAATGGTTTGTGACAAGAAATTATAGTTTTTGGACTTTAAAATAAGAATATATTTTCTTGAAGAAATTTCCTCGGAAAAAACCTCGGCTTTTTGGGGCCTACGACAAGTATACCCCTTAGTATCGGTTATTTGTCGTAGTACCGAAACGATCCCGAAAAAAACGCCGTTGGCAGCTGATTCCAATGTAGGGAGAGAGAGAGAAAAGAGAGTGAGGACGCCGGGAGAAACTCCAGTTAAAGCACACGCTACGGGACTTCGGAACGTCAAAATGGTGACTTGAATTTTTTTGCGCTACTCCGGCTGGCGCAGTGGTGTAGAGATCGGAGCATGTAGCACCAGAGGACGTTGGAACCCGCCTAGGTCATAGTTTATCTATGTAGCATAATATGAACCTATACATATAATATAATCGTAGGAAATTCAAAACTAAATTGAATATTTTTTAAAAGAATACTTGTAGCGTGATCTACAGTCGATATGGAAGCCAAAAATATAGTTTTTAGAATTTTTGTCTGTTTGTTGGTATGAGAACCCGTCAGGGTTAAACTCAATCAGTACTGCATGGATTAACTTCAAATTATGCATGTACTAACAGCTGTGAATCTTTCATTCGGAAGAATTGAGAACCTCCATTTTTGAAGTCCGATATTCACGCAGGCGAAGCTGCGGTCGGAAGCCAGTTTATACAACACCGGGCTAGAGTCTAGACTAACGTAGTGTGTTAAAGTCCACAGATATTATTATTAATATTATTATTATTATTATATTAAATACGCTGATGTAATTCAGCTATATGTTTTATTCCGAACAATACTTGGGCTTAATAAAAAACATACAACGATTAAAAACAATAATCATAATGAAGTAATTACCTCTGTATAATGGATTGATGCCTAGAATATATAAATAACATGTTTATTAGGTTAAAATAACAGTTAGAGCCATACACTTTTTTTTTATGATATAGGAGGGCAAACGAGCAGCCGGAGCCATTTTCATGACTACCGACGCCCACAAACATCCGCATAGAGGCTATACAGATGCGCTGCCATCCTTTCTCCTCCCACCTCCGTTTTTACGTGAGGAAAGCATTTACGCCGCATTGGTACACCTTGGGTAGGTTACGGACCAGTGTGGGGATTCTGATCTCCCTAGTGGGAGAACCCTACCCCACTAAAACCTCACAGAAGCCCTCAGTCGCCTTAGGTGAATGAGGTAACCCCGGATCTGTTAACAACAGGGCTACCCCGGCGACAGGCTGGGTCCATATTATGGGACCCAGAATAGCCTACAGCCTCAAGGGAGTCGTCCGGCTCGATCATCTGACAACCCTCGCCATAGAGCCATACACGCACATAGCACGATTTAGCGACTCACTTCAACCAGTCGCGGTATCCGAATCGCGCGTTTCAGCGCCTGCTCGGATGCTCGATGGGCAACATGCAACAAGCGACTAACGGTCACCGCACACTTATCACCTCGGAGAGGGAACGTAAACGTATCTCGAGCCGTTCAGTATTATTTGTTCGAAACTCTATATTGCACACTAATGGGAAACGTAACGTGACCGCCTCGCCTCGAAAAGCGAAGGCGATACATTTACGTTCCCTTTCCGAGTTGATAAGTGGCGGTGACCATAAATCGCCTCGTTTGCCGTTTTTTAATGTGCAGTGGGGAGGGTGTGGTTGCTTCATTCTGCTTCCACAGCGCTAAATCACCGATAGGTGAAGCTAAAAGTAGCATGTGTGCTGTGTGCTGTGGCCCTAGTTTCAGTAAATGGAACTTCCTAGCAAGTGTGGATAACAATTAGAGATATCCAGCTCCCCTTGACACGCATCGCCCACAGGCCACAGCCACCCACGGCGTATTGTTACAGCCCGCCAGTAAACAGGGAAACCGACCGCATTGCGTGAATGCTAATGACGCAATGCAAGCCTGCGGATTGAATTGTGACATTAGATTTAGCAAGAGGTGGTGCGTGCATGTAGTCGAAATGGACCGACCGGGAGGTACCTCTCATTTAAACGTTGTTTACTTCTCTTACGTGTGTTGTGCGGTGTGTAAGTAGTCGATGGCCTATGGAGGGGGGAGGAGGAAGGAGGGCAACGCATCCGTGTAACCTCTATGCGCATGTCTATGGGCGTCGTTAGTCATGAAAGTAGCTCCAACTGCTCGTTTGCTCTTCTATACTATAAAAAAGAAAGTTTTCGTTAGTACCTGGGAAGGACATTGTTGCCAGCCTATGATTTAACTCATAGGGTAATGATATTTCATATTAATATTCCAAGATTAAATACTAGTTTTTGCGTGAAAGCATAACAAACAAACATGCAAAGTTTCTTATTTATCGTATTAGTGGCATGCTTGGGGAAAACTGAAATATGTAGGGTCTTTATTATTTAGATTCATTCGAGAAAGTAAATAGCTACATTTAGTTACGAATAGAACCAACCTGTTTATTCTCAGCATAAGTATCACACACAGACTTATTCATCGAATGCCAATACCGAACACTGTGTTCGGTAATAACGTTATTTTATATCATAGCTAAACTATACTAGCTAAGCTAAGTAGGAGAGGAGAGGATAGCTAAGGAGGTTTTAGAAGAGCGATCAGAGGCCAATGCTCAATAGATGTGAGTAGCAAGAGATAAAGAGGCAATATTCTAAATATCTATGGAAAACAACAAGGAAATAGACAGAGAAATCTTTCTGGTAGGCCGACGCCAATAAACATCCGCATCGAGGTTACGCCCTTTTAAAGGCCCAATGGCTTCTTCAAATGAAAAAGAGAGATGAAATTTCAAGAAAAAAGCTTTTTCTTTCCTCAAAGGCAATGCATCTGTTAGACCTCTGGTGTTACGGATGTCTGTGGGCGTTGGTGTTCACTTTACATCACGTGACGCAACTGCTTTGCCTCCTATGCTATAAAAAAACGACCAAGGAACCAGATATTTTAAAGACGATCAACGTACAATTTACTCTTGGTTATGTCTACAGTTGATGCAGAATTGCTTATTGCTCGCAATATTCATTGGCGGTAGACCGTATTAAGATGGCACAGGTTACATTTTGCTGTTATCTAACCGTTTTACTTGTAACTCAGTCTCCTACGTTATTTTGCTGCACCGATTCGCAGAATTGTGCTCGGAACAATATAGCTTTGTAGAAAGTCAAGTGGCCAGCTTTAAGTGAGACCTGTTATTATTGTTTATATAAGCAGCAAGTTTTCCTATATTAAGTTTGATTACAAAGTAAATATCTAAACACTGCTATATGCTAGATAAGTAAGCAAACACTACTAAAAACGATGGAATTATTGTAAAAAGTTAGCTATATGAGCGTAAGTATAGTTGGATATATTGTGGACTCGTGAAATAAAATTAATACCTACCTAATACTTTTTAGATAGATAGAGATATCACATAGGTACTGAAAGTGCCAACTATCAATTACTGTGATCCATTTTATATCTAAAGCCAAGCGAATTAGTGAAAATGCACCGTATTAATGAAACTATAAATTAAATGTTTATAATGTTTAATTGTTCAATGACCCGCATCGCAGAGGTCGGCAACAAGACCGCCCGGCTGAAGTGGGAGTGGGCTGGTCATGTGGCGAGGATGAACGCCGAGAAGTGGACCCACGTAATATCCCAGTGGGCCCCGGACGGAGCGAGACGCAGAGGACGGTCGAAGAAACGTTGGCGGGACGACCTCGATGCCTACGACAAAAGCTGGTGGGAGAAGACAAAAGACCGGGATGGTTGGCGAAGTTTGGGGGAGGTATTTGCCGAGCAGTGGGACAACATAGGCTGAATTAAAAAAATATATGTCCATGTCACTCGAAACGCGTTAGTAAGAAAAATCTAAATCTAATCCTAAATCAAAGTTCAGATGCAGCGTGTAGGTATGTTTGTACAGACAAAATTGTTTGTATATTTGTATATTGTAAAGAAGCAAACGCGCAGTAGGGGTCATCCTTCCTTCTCCCTCATCCATGGGCCACCGGCTACTTACACACGTGTGTACCAGTCGTATGGCCCATTTCTATGTGCGTTATGATTATTATTCCACATCGCCGGTATATTAGGACGCACGCGCGCCCCCGGAAGCACGGCGCGCGTTTCCGCCGGCCATCGCCGCGTGCAATGAAGCGGCACCCATTGTTTAGACCTTTCCTTATACGATAGGGTCATTGAACAGATTAATGTATATTTTGGTGATGCTCTTCGTGACCATAAAATATTTAATTTAATAAATACATGCCGTCTCGTGACGAAAAATAAAAATTGAAGGCGGCACTATCGGGGAGGTACCTCTCGCTTGTACCGGTGTAAAGTAACAGTCGTGCTGTCACGTTTCGTGCGGTGTAAGTAGCCGGTGGTCCATGGAGGAAGGAAAAGAGGGGAGTGTTTTAGCTCAGTTGTCTTGGGAGTTCTTTAATAGCGCCTAGAGGCCTTTTTTTCTAAACTTATGGGACTTATGCTTACAATATCAATAGTATGTCAGTCCCACCAAACCCTAAACTTGTCTTCTATAAAAATTATTAACGGAGTGATAGATACTGGAACATCATAAACAGTCGAGAAACTATTGATCGTGGACTCTGTCAATGAGTGTTTTTTTTATAGGGTTAGGTGGCGTTTCGCCCAAAAATGTTGCCCAAATTGTGCGAAACGACACTTTCTATTTTTTAGACTGTTACTAGGTGCCGTTTCGCCCAAATTGTATTGTTTTAGTGTCATATTCACGACGCCTTTGACATTACAGCTGCGATTCTCTCGTGAATTATGAGACTTAGCCACAAGTTACCATCGAGTTATAAATAAATGTTATAGATTGTCTTCCAAGAACGTGGATGATCACACTTTCGCCAACCGAAATTGTGATTATTCACATCTAAATACGGTGGAAGGTCACGCTGGCCGGACGCCAGATCTAACAATATCATGTAATTCATAAACAGTAGAGTGGTCGAAGAACATTCATTAAAGGTTATACAATACTATACTTGATGTTGTGTTCGTCGTGCCACACACTGTCATACATGTCTTGGGAATGCGTGTATGACGAATGACCAATGTACGCAACGATTTTAATCCGAAGAAAATAGGAAGAGTAGGAAGTGGTTCCAATTTTCCGCAGATCACAGCAGAGTCATTGCAACATTGCAAGGGCATATAATCAAGAAAAGAGATGGTAGCCAGCCATGTACTACTTATTATCCTACTAATATTATAAATGCTAAAGTTTGTTTGTTACTCCTTCACGCAAAAACTGCTGAACCGATTTTTATGAAATTTGGCACACACATAGAGGGTAACTTGGATTAACACTGGATAGATTTAATTCGAAAAAATGTTCCCATGGGATGCCATGGGATGATTTTCTATTTTCCACGCGGTCGAAATTTACGCGGGTGAAACCGCGGGGCGCAGCTAGTTATTAATATTTCTAAATTGTAAGCCTTCTAAAGGTCATGAGTCACATTAGCACAAATTAATAAACTTCTTAATTTGTGCTGATGAGAGTGCTTCTTAATTTGTGCTTCTTTCTTGAAAGAGGTAGTGCCACACTGCATGCAGCCGAATTGGGCCGGCACGACCGGGGAGGTACCTCTCGCTTACATGAGACCGGCGTGAAGTGACAGCTGTGCTGTCGCGTTTCGTGCGGTGTGTAAGTAGCCGGTGGCCCATGGAGGTGGGAGGAGAAAGGGGGGCAGCGCATCTGTATGCCTCTATGCAGATGTCTATGGGCGTCGGTAGTCATGAAAATGGCTACAACTGCTCGTTTGCCCCCTTATACCATAAAAAAAAAAAACAACTTAAACATTAGAACAGTTTTTATCTATCAAGAACGAATTTCGCCCTCTGCTGTGCCGTATTAATAAATCTATATTAATAATGTAAAGCTGAACAATTTGTTTGTTTGTTTGAACGAGCTTATCTCTGGAACTACTGGTCCGATTTGAAAAATTCTTTCAGTATTAGATAGCCCATTTAGCGATAGCTATAGACTACTTTTTAACCGTCTGCGGTAAAACGGTGTCGTAAACGAAGTCGCGGGCGTCCGTTAAGAAGACATATTAATGTCTTCGTAGTGGTGACACTCATCCAGTGAAACGTCTTAGTCACAGTGACTGTACCAACTGTAGCCACTGTTACTGTAGGATGAGTCTCGTTTCCGCGCTCGTTACGTCATCCTCTTTTTAGTTTCCGCTATCAAACCGCTCCAATATCCGATTCTATTATTTGCAATTCAAACAATTATGGAACAAAAAAGTGTTTTATAGGTTATTAGCTATTTCCGTTTCGATTCTGAGACTTGACACCAGTATTTATGGCGATATTGGTTTCGGATGTTACGTTTACTTTCATAAAATCACTTGAATACGTATTTTAATTGGTTGTTCTGAATCTGTATTAAAAATATTAATTTACGCCCCAGATTTCCTTAGGTATCATAAATTTCGTATTTCAGAATATTATACCAATAACCAGGATAAAGTTCTTTCATCGGAAATTGGTTGAAGGTGAACGCACCATAGCACAAGCAAAGTTAAAAATTATGATCCTGTTCCGATTAAAGGCAAGTTTTGTCATGTACTGCAATAATGGAGTCCCAATAACATGACAAGAATACATGTATATTTCAAACGTGATAATGTCAATAATAATGAAAAAAAATAGATAGAGACGATAGTTTTGTCTAGTTTAGACTTAGATCATTACTAAATGATCTAAGAGTTTTGAAATAATCCGAAAGTAATCATATTCGGGTAGAAGTTCGATTGTGACATTCGTGAAAAAAGACTTGTATGTCAACTTTCGTGGCGTCCAAATTTATCGGAATGACGAAATCACTTTTGCCAATTTAAAAAGTATTATCGGACATGTTCATGTAACGGTTATATCATCAGAAGTGACCCAGTAAACTTGCTCTGTATGGAAACGGCCTACCGAAGGTCAACCTTTTTGGACCTACCGCAATTTTAAAATCGACGAGCGAGCGGAGTGAGTCCCGCAAGTCGCTACATTTTACAGGAAAACTAACAAGTCCTTATGTTTGGGCTTTAAGATGATAATTAAAATATACCTATGTTTGGACGTACGATAAGTATATAAAAAAACTTAAAAAACTGTAAAGCTGCGTTTTTTGGTAGTACTAATATGAATTAGCGCTTAATTTTATTATTGTTTAAATTGTATGAATGTAAAAGCAACCTTTTATTAAAAACTTCTTCAATAGGACTCCATATTTAAGACGTAATTTTTTTAGGGTACCGTACCCACCCAATAGGTGACAACGTGATCTTATTACTAAGTCTTATGTTTACAATATGAGCTGATAAATTTCCCCTCGATTCGTTAAAAGCTAAAAAATTTAAGCTTATACGCATAAACTTAAAAGTAAGAGGTAGTGCCACACTGCATGCTTGCATGCAGTCGAATTGGGCCGGCACGACCGGGGAGGTACCTCTCGCTTACACGAGACCGGCGTAAAGTGACAGCTGTGCTGTCGCGTTTCGTGCGGTGAGTAAGTAGCCGGTGGCCCATGGAGGTGAGAGGAGAAAGGAGGGCAGCGCATCTGTATAGCTTCTATGGCGGATGTTTGTGGGCGTCGGTAGTCATGAAAATGGCTCCGACTGCTCGTTTGCCCTCCTATACCATAAAAAAAAAAAAAAAAAAAAAAAACTTAAAATATAAGTTGTCATATCGTAATTATCCTACCCAGTGTTAGTTCGGCAAGAATTGGCTGTCAGTTATTTTCCAACGGTTAAATGATAACTATTCAAACGTTCGGTTAAAAACCGACTATCACCGGCCTCGCACTGATAACGGCAGGAAGGATGTTGACATAATTCAGGCCGACGATATAAACGATGATACATGTATTTCGTCGTAGAGAAGCACTTCCAAGTAGACGAGTGAGTTTTCTTTGAATTATGATCTAATTATTACTCAGGTGTTATTGTTAGTGTACGGTTCAGTTGTACAGGTTATTATTAAAGTGTCATCTAGATCATCTTCATCACCAGCAAGAAGATGTCCACTTCTAGCCATAGACCTCCTCAAGGTTGCACCACAGATCACGCCTCACGGTCGCAAACTTGCATTAAGGCGCAACGCAGACGACACACTTTTTGTGCGATCGAGTTAGCTACTTAGATATTTACCATTAAGTAAAAATATAAGTAAATATATGCTTCATACTAGCTGCGCCCCGCGGTTTCACTCGTGTGTGTGTTCATCCGTGGAAAATAGAAAATCATCCCATGGCATCCTATTGGAACATTTTTTCGGGATAAAAACCTATCCTATGTGTTAATCCAAGTTACCACCTATGTGTGTGCCAAATTTTATGAAAATCGGTTTAGAAGTTTTTGCGTGAAGGAGTAACAAACAAACAAATAAACAAACAAACATACAAACTTTCGCATTTATAATATTATTAGGATTAGGATTAATTACTGGTAATTCCATATTATTAGTCAGATGACGTCATCTGCTTGACAAGGGAGAGAGCGCTACAGGTCACGGACCACGGTTACTTCTAATTGACCTATAAAACCGGCCCTAGGAGTAGGACAAACACTACCACTTGAGTACTTTTTTTTGTACCTACTTTATCATAAAATTAGTCCGAGGACAGTTTGCAACAGTGTCTTTACTATTTTTGTTACATTTTAAATGTAATGACAAATGGCAAAGACGACTGTTGAGTAGTGAAATAGTGACGTATCTTAGTGAAGTAAAGTAGATACATCACCTACCTATTGATAGACTACCTTCCGTCAACAGGTGCTATGACACGAGAGTAAAACTAATGCTTTACGATCCTTCTTTTTTATATAATAATATCTGTGGATATATCACATGACGTTAGCCTAGCCCAAGGATAGGACTTTTGTTACAGCTTCTAGACAACGGAAATATATTTAATATGTTTTATAAATTTAAGTAATTGTATATATTTAAGATTTTTATCACATAGATAAAACATCCATGAATTCTGGAGGGATTCGAACCCGCTGCCCCTGGTGCAACATGCTCCGCTTATCCAAGCCTTGTACCAATGCGCCAGCCGGGTCATTTCATAATATAATAGATATTGCAACGGATTCCGGCGGTGCAATAAACAACGGGTCTTGTAGATTACGTTATACCGTGATATCTTACTGTATAAATCTTCCCTATTGTTATCTACAATATGTATAAACAATACCGAGAAAAAATGCCATGACTAAGATAACTAATATTTCGGTCGTATTAGAAACACCCATTGATCTTTGTTTTTTATGTCTACGGTAATACCAATTCTGTAAATATGATGGCGATAGTATTCTATTTTCCACCATATGTTAACGCTCAGACTTTGTTTCGATGAGATTCTTAAAATAGAAACCCAATTTACTCGAAACCAAAACAAATAACAACATTTGACAAAAACTGTCGCCGAGTAATTTGTGAACAAATTCAAAGCCATTATCATCTTTTTTTAGGTCAGTTAGAATATAAATTGTTTTAAACGATAGCAATGCAAATCAATTAATTCAAATTAATTATCACTTCATTAGTGCTTTTTAATTATACATTTCTCACTTATAGACTGTCTATACATAGTTTTTATAATACGTAAATCAATATCCGTGCCAAATCTATACATATAATAAATCTGTAGAAGCGTCAATTCTGTACATTGGAAATATTGAAAAAATAAATAGCAGGGGGTGTTACTGGATGGATATAATATGCGATTAAAAAAATTTTTGTCTGTCTGTCTGTATGTTCAGGCATCACGTGAAAACTAACGGTTCGATTTCGATGAAACTTGGTATAATTATGCCTTATTATCTTGGGCATAAAATGGGGTATTTTTTATTCTAGAAAAATACGTAGAAAAAAATAAATCCATCCACGCGAAGACCTACATCCGCGCGGACGGAGTCGCGGGCGGAAGCTAGTTTGTAATAAATCCGTTGAGTGGCTTTTGCGTGAAATAACAACAAACATTCAATAATATTATTAGAAATTATATTTATTTTTATGAGCTTGATTTAAATTTTTTAAATAGGTTTCAATAAAACTTATATCAAAGGAGCATTAACTAGCCGGATTTGAACCCACTACATCTTGATTGATGTAGAGCTATTACGTTAATCAGATGGCTCTTGGCCATTTTTAATTATTAATTGACTCTAATAGAGTTAGGTAGGGCCTATAAGGGTACACGGGGGCAAGCAGTACCCAATGAAAATTTCTAAAATAGGGGAGAGGGTACAAAAAGGCACTTAAATTTTATAGTGAATTTTAAAGTGACAAAAAAGCCTGGTGTGTACAGTGCATTTTATAAACGGGACTCACCTTGTAATTGAGACCTTGTACATCCTCCTCGAGCGAGACATCGGAGTACATGTCGTCGGCCGGCTCCCCACCAGATCCGCAGCCCGACGAATTGAAGGATGACGACCGGTACAATTGGCTAAAACAATAATAATGTACCTTACAGACACAGGATGCCAAATACCTTAGAAAAGTTTTAAATAACCATTTTTAAGAACGAGGCGTGGAGCGACATCTAGGTGCAAACATGGGAGGCTTGCAACGCCATCTAGAGCGGTCGTGTAAACTTTTTATTTACGTCTTAGGCGTCGAATTTTATAAGTGTGTCGTTAGATGGCGCTACTGAAACTATTTTTGCCTTAGATGATGTAGTATATTATATTATAATCTAAGATTTTTGCACAGTACATTCTAATTGATTTTTTTGATGCTCACATGTTTTTTCTTTTACTATCTTTTCTGTTATATCGACTTAGGGTCAGCGCAGACAGAACGGAGCGCAACGGAGAGGATTTTATTAACGCAATTGAAAATAAACTCTAAACATATTATCATAAAGTGCATGCATGATGCAATCATTCCCGCGCATCCTCGAGGACGCGCGAGCATTTTTTGTCAGGTTCAAGCATTTATGCACTTTATCGCAATAAGATTAAAGTTTGTTTTTAATTGCGTTAATAAAATCCTCTTCGCTGCGCTCCGTTCTGTCTGCGCTGACCCTTAGGGAAGAGCGTTGCCTCCTGTCACAGGTATTTGTTTCCTTAAAAGGAGTGCATCCACAACAAATGTAAGTATACCTAGTTTAAGGAAAGATCTTAATAAAATATTATTATTATTTTAGTTTACGTAGCATACTCTCTTATAGAGGCTCGTTACAGGACTGTCTTGATCTTATTATTGTAACTCTTTTAGTAACTTCAATTTCTGGTTTATTTCATACAAAATAAGTGCATACAGTAATTTTGTTTTATAAGTTGTCATGATCGTCGCATGTTAGTACCTTCGAGCTACGTACTCGTTTATGCGATACTCGAACTTGAGCAGTATAAATATTATAATTTTGTAGTATTGTAGAATCATAAAGTCATCATCATCATTTAGGTATGTCCATATTATTAGCAAAATATCTTACCTGGCTAATACATTCGAACCGATTTGTCGCTTCCCTGAGCTGGAACAAGAGAAAACATCAAGTTAATATCATTAAAAAAATTGTTTGTTTATAGGTTACAATATATATATCTTCAGTTAACAAAATCAAAATTTCCAAATTTTATTGAAGTATATTTAGTATAACTGAGGTATATTTTAAGATCGTCTGCGGTGTAAGCAGAAAGCCAACAGAGCCTTATTGTGCGTCACACTTGCTCATTTTTTAATTATCAAAATTGACCACTAAGACGCATTTCTTGTTAATATATTTTTATTATTATCTGATAAGTTATCTTTAATGAAGAAATTGGCTGTCGCGGTTTTATTCGCAAAAATCTACTCCAAGAAAACCAGTTACTTATATTTAGTGAAATATTTTTATTTATCCAGATTGTCATCTATATCAGTACCAAATTTAATCTAAACCCCTTCAGTAGTTTTGCGTGACAGAATATTCATAGAAAAAAAACTGTAAAATTAATATCCAAAATTTACACATTCATTTATCATTATCTATCTATACAGCGCACTACAGTTCAGTTTGCGTAACTACGAGTACTACGAAGAATTATACAAGGCTGATAAAAGCGAGAGGCATTAAATTAAACCACATATTTAGTGTATCATTTTCAGGCTACACAACAAAAATCAGATCAATCCACAGCCACAGCCACAGGATTTTTTTCAAATTTTTTCTCATGTATCGCACATGCTCAGCTGTCCGCTAGTATGTGCAGCCGGGGTCATTCACCCCGTGTGAGGTTGCCGATCGCTGTACAAAGCATGATTACATTTTTTCGCTATTTAATTTGTTTTAAAAAAGTATTTTCGTATAATTGCCGCAAACTTTTACATGGTTTAATTGAACGCCTCCCGCTTTTATCAACCTTGTATACCTGCTGAAGCTGTAGTAGAGTCAGCGCTTTTTGAGGAAAGGAAATTCTAGCAAACTGGGTACACAAATTATGAACCGACAACTTTCGTGAATTAACTTGCCAAAACTTGATTAAAATAACCTAAATAGTACCTATAGATGAGAAGGTATAGTTCGACCAGGAAAATAACTTACCACGGCTTTCGTCGTTGACGCAGAGGAGTGCAACATAGGCCGACCTAACCCGATTTATAACATCAATTCAATAAAAACCTTATTAAACAACTCATAAGGCTTAAAATATAACAAGACGTGAGCTCATGCTATCTCGCTCGCGTTATCTGTACTGCACGACTTTTGACGTTTGTGTGAAGGACAGCCTATGACAGCTGACGTTGGGCTAAGCAACTGACGAATGCAAATAGAGCCAGCTCTCATTTGACCAATGGCGAATGAAGAATTTCCTGGGCAAAAATATTACTTGATGATTGGCTGAAATATTTTCGCGCGTTTCAGAAAAATGTATACTGCGCAGGTACATCGGTGTAACTTATTTATGTGGTACAATTATACCTACCTAATTCCTTTTCATACAGGTTAGTGTCATTACATTGCAGTTATTCCTTGCGTTTTCCATACCGGCTATAATGATATTATGTCAGTAATTAGCCGTTACATGAATCATTATTAAGGTAGGTAAACAATGCAGCCTACTTTTACTCGCCGCCTTCGTTTGTAACAATTAAATCATTAAGTAATAGCTTGGACGCTTTCGAGCCGTAATGAAAAAATATACTTTTCTTTTAAGTTTCCGTACCACCGCATGTGAATGAGCGGAACAGACCTAAGTACGTCAAGAAACATTAGACACCGTCTGTTATGGACACATTTCTTTTGAATTATACTTCAAAAGTGCCTTCACTTTGGCGTTAATCCAGAGATTAAACCATGACTGTATAATAAATTTAGAAAAAGAAAAAGCGCATTTATACGGTCGATAGAACAAAGTCATAAGTATAAAAATATCGCCCCGTGTATTTGGCGGGTTAATTGACTCAAGGTGTTATTATGGGAAAATCTTTATTGATTTTCCGGTAAAGTCGAAATCGGGTGGGAAAAATTAATTCATGTTTCAGACTCTCAGTATATACTGTATTATCTATATTTCAGACACCATGATAACAGTACAGAGTACAGACACAATACAGTTCACAAATGACCATTGATACTGTTAAATCTGTTCATTGACTACATTAGAGATGTCTAAGAAATCATAATTCATAAACTATTATTTATTTATTTATTTGGAAAACAAACAAGTATACACGAAAATTACAATTTGAATTGACTTATAAGCTATGTTAGTGTACACTCAACAGCGTATTCACGGATTACAACAAAAAAATAATTAAATACACAACACAATTGAGATAGCAAGGTTAGTAGATCAAAATCAAATCAAAATCAAAATATTTTTATTCAAAATAGAATTTGAAAAATTGCTTTTTGAACGTCAAAAATTTTCATCTACCACCGGTTCAACCCTAGCCCTGTCCTGAGAAGAACCGGCGAAACAAACTCAGCGGGCCTCATTAATTTTTTTTCATTATACATTCTTCATTATACATTCTTCATTTATATACATTAAAAAAATATATATAATTTACATTTATTTTTGTATAGAAGTAGCCTGGGAGGAGGGTACTATTCCCAAGGTGTGGTATCGATCATAAAATCTATTACTTTGTAATATCCCTTACCGCACAAGCGTTCCTTAACTACTTTTTTAAATTTGTTGATTGAGAGTTTTTGAACGCTTTCTGGGATTTTGTTGCAGAGGATATATAGATAATTAGATAATTAAGTTACTCAAAATAGGTAGATTATGCGCTTTGGTACATAAGTAAGTCGATATTTTAAACAATTTCTAAACGTCGACTTGTGCTTTACGTTATCGTTTTTCTGTTTAATATAATGAATGTGTGCTAATGCGCCGTAATAACGGTTTTGCTACGCCTAGCTGTGCGGATCGATGCTCGATATATATTTGTTTCATTGGATTAGAACACTTATAACGCTCGGTAAATGGTGTTAGCTGAGTTGCCAGGCGTCCGAATAAAGACTTAGACTTCTTGCGTGTCCGGCTAAAACAAACTTATGTCCGGATTCCCTGGATTTTGTTAGGCCGTTCAAATTTGATCAGGCGTCTTGCATTTTGGAGCGCTTCGCGAGCGAGCGTTTCTAATTATCTTTTTGTTCTCATTTGGACGCAAAATTCTTAATAATTTAGCCTTTTTAAAGAACGTCTGGATAAGCTGACTGGTCTCTTCGGCTTCTGTGACGGCCTGGGTTGTTATCAGTACACAGAGGTTGCAATGTGCAATAAAATGGCCGCATGGAGGAGGGCAACTAGGGTTGCCAACTCAGTTGATCAGAAATCCGGGAGGACTAAAAAAAAAGATCATGAACATGGTCGGAAGGCATTTTTGTCTTTTGACATTATGAGATTGCAATAATTTAATTTTGGCCTGCCCGCCGGGGTTGCGACTTGCACGCCGCCCGCCACTCGCCAATCCGGGAGATTTTACTTGCGTTCCTGGAGCCGAAAGATTTTAAAATCTAAGCCTTTTTTTCCGGGAGGATCCGAAATTCCAGGAGAGTTGGCAATCCTAAGGACAACGTATCTGCATAGCCGTGAGGATTTTAATGGGCATGGCAGTCGCCATATAGCTCCTATTCCTTGTTTGCCCACTAGTGTTATACAAGCCAATTTATTATGTAGTGTGTAAGGTCAAAAATAAATCAAGTCTATCATTTTCCTGCATTACAGAATTCGAAATACCGATTTAATGCCGACGAATTTCGAGGCGGTAGCAAACTAAAGACATTCTAAAAATCTCTTTAGAAGTTTCAGTATTATAATTTAAGCATAGATTTATAAGAATGCCTTGCAGCCAAGTAGATTATTTATTATTTATTAATTATAGACTTATTTTCTAACATCATTGTAAAAATTGGTGACAATAAATACCGAGAATATAATATAATATGATTCATGCAAAAAATATTCTAAATAGTCAGTGTGTTATATTTTGTTGTCATAGAAATTACTTAATAAAATTAGTTTTATATTCAGCAAGATTGGTGTTTGGTCCATAATGTTCCGTGCTTGGACAAAGACAGATGAAATAAGTTTATCCCGTAACATATCGGTATTATTCTCTAAAATACTTTGTATATTTTAGTAAGAAGTAGAAGTGTATTTCTACTGAAATGTGTCATATATAAATGTCAATGTTTGTCTGTATGTCTCGAAGATCAGTGGCGTGCTAGGGAGAAGCTTATGACCAACAGTAGACTGCAATAGGCTGATTATGATAAATAAATAAAAAAATATCTGTGGACTTTTACACACCACCTTAGCCTAGCCCCGAGCTAAGTATCGTAAGGACTTGTGTTACGGGTAACAACGGAATATATTTAATATGTTTTATTAATTTAAAAAATTTTATACATTTAAGATTTTCATTATAGAAATACATATAATACATATTATATAAACATCCAAGCCCAAGGCGGGATTCGAACCAGCGCCCCCTGGCGCAACATGCTCCACAAATCCGAGCGCTGTACAACTGTGCCGGCCTGGTCGTCATCTGATGATAATGTCTTTTATAGAATCGTAAACTATGTATTTGGTCATATGATGATCTCTAGCAAAGTTGTACCTACATGAGCTCACGAAGGTTTCTAGTACTATCAATTTCCGACAGATGGCATACTGGGTGCAGCACGTATATGTTTATATACCTCCTGTATATAAACATATACGTGCTGATTACTGTCTGTAGTGTGAAGAATTGAACAGTACCCCTATTACGAGTTTACAAAACTATACTCGCTAACGACTATAGTAAATTGAATGTATGGAAACTGTAGCAGCGCCCCTGGCGGTTACTATACTTAACTAAATTTAGTATTACGAGTCGTTCTTACTTTACTATAGTAGTCATAGTTATAGTAAACTACACTACGGGAAGTAAGTTTTCATACAAAACGGTATTACGAGTCTCACTTTTGACAGTCGCTATCGACAATTACGATAACTACAGTAGTTAAGTAACTCACGGTGCTTTAGTCTAGTGAGAAGTCACGTTTTCATAATAGTTTTCGTATTAACAAAAAAGAAATATGTCTAAAATGTTAAAAATATGTATATTATTATGTTAAAAATACATACAGCATTATGCCCCATGGAAAGAGTCACCCTTTTTGAAGCCAAAGTAATTTATTTTGTATTGTTTAATAACAATATCAAATTTAACAACAAACCGTTCTTCTTCATATTATTTCTTTGTGCTAAACTTTAAAACTTTTTTTTTCGTCAGAGGTGCGATAATTATTTTGAATTAAATAAATTTTATCATCTTTTAGGTACTGAGTGCTTTTTTATTTTATGCACATGGAGATCAAAGTGTAGCTGGAGAGGTCAATCTCTTCTCGCAAGCAGCTATAAGCAATTATATAAAAGAAGTGACGGAGACCTTGCATTCTGCCACCATTATAAATATAGTTATAAACAAAATTGTTGTTTACAAACGAACTTGAAACTTGTGACAATTTGATATTTGTGTTACGCTGACGTGTTAACGCACCGAGTTTAAGACGTATACTAATTCCGCACGAGTATACCGCAATAATCTACTTCGCATGTTTGTCGGTTTATTTGAGCTTCACTCTTAACAACTTCATTCCAAATAGTTTTAGTGTGGTCTTTATTTTTTATCATGAGAAAGAAAGAGATAGACTTATTGTATCAAAAACTATAGCCCCTGTCGAGTACTCGATAGAATGTATATTAAAGT
>LUGF01007793.1:34810-45719 GCA_001625245.1 Calycopis cecrops | reverse complement strand
CCCTCCTATACCATTAAAAAAAAAAAAGAAAAAAAAATTGTGATGACTAGCCTTTAGTCCCGTCAATGGAAGTCCGTACAATTGTTATGCATGTATTGCCCTCGATAGTTCTTCCAAAGGGCAGCCACAAATCACAAACCACACAAAACATGAAAGCGTACCTGTCACTTTGTGAGCGAGAGGTACTTCCGAGGACGTGCCAGCCCTATTGCCTCCTAGCACTAGCTTTATCAAAAATAATATATACGCACGTAAACGGTTTCCCCTCTAGGAAACAGGCATGAACATGTGTAGGTATGTGTATGTGCATGTGTGTGTGTCTTTTCCTGGTCTTTTGGGGTCTTTTCCTAAGGTAGACAGTGCGTTTGTTTATTTGCTACACCTTTATACCGAATTTTGTCGTAAATATAGAGTGGTGACAACGCAAACCTTTTGACCAACTGCGATAAATTGTGTAATGATATTTACATGATGCAAGCTCACCAAGGCGGGAAACTACTAACCCATTAATGACCATAATCATAAAGAACCCGTGCTTAATTTGATACTATTGTCAAACATACGGCTAAGAGGCAACATAAGTACTATTTTATTATCTGAGTGACCAACTATGATTATTTATAAAGATACATTACAGTATTGCGCACCTTTATATAACATTTGAAAGTTTTTATATAATATGTTCTGTTATATACTGAAATAGATATACATCTGAAAATCCGATTGCGTTAGGAATGATATACTATGTGATATGGGTTTAGAATATAACAAAGAGGATTTCATTCAAACTGAAGGAATGGGGTCTCTTATATTATTTTTTTTTTACCTGAACTTTAACTAGCTGTGCATTGAAATATGCCAATGTCTAGTAGTAGTGATAAAGATAAATGAAGATAATGATGATCATGAAGTTCGCTGTTACGATAAACAGGAAGCCTCACTATTAACTCATTAGATAATTTAAGCTATTTTTTATAACATAAGGGGGCAAACGAGCAATCAGCTATTGGGTGGCTACAGTCTCATGGAGATCCTCATAATGCCCTGCGCAGACGAGGGACTTATCTGCGCGAACTTTTTGTCCGCTAAAATAGATCACTTACAACTGTATGGAGTAAGGGTCAATTCACACCAAAAGCGCGGCGAAGGGCAGCGAAGCGGAGCGTACTTTCAGTGTCATATAAATTTAAACTTTATTTTCATTACTGTAGTACTTATTATCGAATTCTCGCGGATTCCAGCGAATGCTCGAGCATTCCAGCGACTTCGCGGGAATCCGCGCGACTCGTTCGAGTTTGTCATGCGATAATAAGTATTATAGTAATTATTATAAAGTTGATATTCATCTGACACATAAACTGAGCTCCGTTTCGCTGCGCTTCGCCGCGCTTTTGGTGTGAATTGACCCTAACGCAAACGAGGGATTAAAAGTACGCGGTCATTTGCACACATATTTGTCGGCAACAAAAGTTTCGCGGACAAAAATACCTAGTCTTAGGCCTTAATTGTTACGCGTGTGACTTCCTTCCTCCAACGGGCTACGGTAAACTCACAAAACGCGACGGCATAGCGGTCGCTTTGCGGCAACATACGTGAGCGAGAGGCACCTCCCCGGCCGTAGAGGTACCTCCCCGGTCTTGCTTGCCCTAGCTTCAGCTTCGTTTCTTCATTACATTATTGTGCATTACTACCTACATAATTGGGCCACCTGGAATCGCGAATGGCAGTTTCCAGTGAGAGATACATAGGCATGCCAGATCAGTTCGTTTGTAATGCTGCCAAGGTGAATGTTCTAGCATGAATCATGATTGTGATTGATTTAATTGTGATGATGACAATGATGATGGTGATGTCGATTATAATAACGATGGTGACAACGTGATACAAAGATCATTTATAAGTTTTTGTTACATTTGACATTGAAGTCAATGTTATATAAAATTATATCACAAATTATTGGAGCCTTGTTATGTGATATGATTGGATGTTTAGAGGTCTCGGTAGGAACTTACCAAAAAACTCCCGACAGTTCTTTTGCTACAACTACACACGTCACAATTACACACACTGTTACTGTACTATCAGCTTTTCTCTAACACCTACCCACCTAGGGTATGTACTATACAGTATGTATGTATTGTATGTGTGCATAATGTATGTTATATATGTATATAGATTTCTATGTAGGTATCTTGTTACAGCCTGCCCTTTTTTTTTTTTATTGACGCAGGGGAATGTCTTTACGCACGCTACCCAGGAGCCCGGGTGGCTCAACCTGGTACAGTATCGGGCTCGACAACCGGGTTGCCCCTACCGACTAAACCCCTGCGGGTGCCTTCAGCCGCTATGATTGGAGGTCCCGGATCTGAAAGCAACAGTGCGCCTCCAGCGACAGGCTGGCCTGGGTGAAAAGACTCTTCCTCCTTAGAGACTGTCCGGCTATGCCTTTGAACAGTCCCTAACTCCACGTTGGAACCGTGCAATGGGGTCAGGTTCCCATCCCACCCTAACCTAACCCCTGGTTCCAATACTCCAACGGAGCACACCACGCCGGTCGTCCGAATCCACGCCGCCATCTGCTGATTCCGAAGGACGGGCGGAGGACCGCCGGCATTGGCTGGTCCCATCCGCTGGGCGGAGCAGCCATTAAAAGGCCGCAGAGGACAGGGAGGACGGCAACGACACACCGCATCTCCTCTTCCTCTGCGCCGTCGCCATCGCCAACGCAACAGACGGCGCGGGAGATAGGGTGCACGGCAACGACAATGTTATAGCCTGCCCTGCTATACGGGATTGAGTAGGTATAGATGTCGATTAGTCTCGATAATTAATTAATGTGGTAGTTAAGAATTAAGTATTGTATAGCTACTTTATACCTTAATTGTAACATGAGAAACTGGCCCTGAACGTTGCCACATATTTAAATATGATGCTGGTGTCTACTCCTTACTTATACTGAACGATCAGGATAATTACCACGTACCTACTCAAAAAATTATGATAATTTTCTGTTGGCTATATAGGCTGCGTTCCAAAAATGACAGGAGCACTTCTAAGTTTTTTCCAGTTATCAAATTCTTAATGGCCAAGTATGAATTGGGTTCTCCTGTGATTTTTGGAACATATCCCAGTATTTCCAACTGATATGAAGATGGTTAGATAACTTTGCACGGCTTGCAAGGCATAAAAATACTGTATATTGCAATTTTGCGGTTAAATGTGAGTATAAAATTTCATCATCGCAATACTCGCAATTGCATAACCTGGTATTAGTCAATAGTTTTTTCACGGGAGACCGGACAAAGAGATCAGCTGATTTTCGCCTGTAGATATGACACACATTCGTAATAAGGATGTTACGGAGTTTCGACATCGGTTCCGACTTCCGATGTACGGTAAGTTTTGGTTGATTTCAAACCTTCAGTTTCGGTTTCGGTTTCGATTGATATCAAGCGGTGATACCGAAGCTCGAACGTAAGCCGCGGTGTGCGGTGCTTGCTTAGACAAACAGGTTTGGAGTTGTCTCTGAATCTCATAACATATTGTTCTACTATGACTACTTACAATCATTTGTTAAGGTTTTGGTAGCTATAGACTTCTAAGTGGTGTAGGTTTTCTCAAAGAAATGTAATAAGGGCTTACATTGTTACTGTGATGATATTATTTGACGATGAAACCGAAAGTACAACAAAGTGTATTTTAATCGATTATGATTACAATATTGTCTGAATTATAAATAGGCAAAACATACAACGCAGAGCAATAAAAAAAACAGGAATTCTAAATTCAAACCTGTAGGGTCGCTTTCTGTAATGCATTTGGATTGTGGAGTCACTTTGTTGTAGTTGAACTTCTAGGTAAGGATTTTTGCAGCCGCGACATTTCGGCTGCAATTGTGATGACTTGACTAGGGAGGTGCCCACTGCTCGATCACCTGATACCGTAAAACACAACAGTTTCGTGCGTTTTTCGATTATCTGATGGCCTAGGGAGGGGGAGGAGGGCATTGCATCTTTTTAAAACTCTATGCGGATGTCTATGGGCGTCGGTAGTCATCAAATTGGTTCCGACCGATAGTTTTTACTATAAAAAATACTAAGAAGTGCAAAACATGAAACGACAAAATCTATTCCAGGAAAGAAGGTATATTATGTACCTTAAATCTATTAAAGCCTCATTTAAAATCCAACGAGAAGACATATCGATTTGATATCATAATAGTGATAGCCTTGATTTATTTAATTATCTGTGCCTAGCATTAACATGTTCTCATTTGTCACACATGGATGTTTTTCACGTTTTTCATCTTCGGTTCCGATTTCGGTACAGTTAAAACAAAATTAAAAACTCTGGTTTTGGTTTCAATTACTAAATACACCTCTATAGTATTCCTAATCGCATATGCGATATACCATTTATACCAAGGTAAGAGTGTTGATTTTACTTACAAATAAGCTCAAAATAAAATTTTTATTTTAATTATGTCCAAGGTTTTTTTTTGGTATTCACCCCGAACGGGCGATAAGCCTTTAGACGAATTCGACGCCCATTGATCTGCAGTCGTTGACATGCTTCCTTCCACTACAAAAATGGGCCACGGGATACTCTTATACGCACGAGACTGTGTTGTCGTTTTGCGATGTCATTTATTTACTTATAACTATAATATCCACACATAATATGGTTCTCAAGGACTACATGGAACAATTCCATGAGTCATGTACCGCAGTATCTCTCTAGTTATGTCAGCCCTATTACAGATTTTGCCCCGCACTATCTCTACTAAGTTTCAATAATGAGTCAAATTTGGCTAACTTGGTTAGCATACAGCTTTATTTATTTGGTAGGATGTTAGTGCCAAACCTCTAAGGGCCGGTTTCTCAATCGTTAAATAAAAATTAACCCTAGGAATAAATTATTCTCCTCCCACTTAAACACGAAATAAAAAATGAAACAGAGATAGTTTATTCCTAGGGTTCTTTTTATCTAGGGGATTGAAAAATCGGCCCTTAGTCTTATCACACCTGAATAAGACTACGTACCACGTACAGTGTCAACTTGTGAACAATAAGTAATAAATAATAACATGAGCCCTGTTGCCACTCTGTTTAGATTGTCCATTGTTGTCCAAATTAGACTAGACGCCACTATACATTTTGCCACAATATAATTCTGTCCTAAAATAAATATTTCTTAAAATCCAGATTGTTAAAACAACACATGACTTGACAAATTTACGCGAATATTGCACATTACAACAAAACAACTTTAACGGATTTTATTGAGATTTTATGGTATAGGAGGGCAAACGAGCAGTCGGAGCCATTTTCATGACTACTGACGCCCACAAACACCCGCATAGAGGCTGTACAGATGCGCTGCCCTCCTTTCTCCTCCCACCTCCATGGGCCACCGGCTACTTAGTTCATGATTTAATAAGCCCGACGTTTTAGAAGCATTACAGCAACCATGGTTACGTTAATAATAAAACACGTAAAAATTGTATATTTACCTACTTCATAATAAAATCACACAAAAATTTACGTAACCAATGTGTATTTTAATCGATTATGATTACAAAATCGTCTGAATTATAAAAAGGCAAAACATACAACGCGGAGCATTTAAAAAAAAACAGGAATTCTAAATTCAAACCTGTAGGGTCGCTTTCTGTAATGCATGTGGAATCCGTTCCGCTCCAGCTTTGCAACGAGTAAGGCACAGGTCGTAAATACTTTGCATACACTATCGCAACTCGATATTTAACCTACATCACTATTACATTGCACGTTCACAACACTATTGTATCGAATTTTTATACGTGTGGACGGAAAGAGCGAGCGCGAGCCACTGACGCATCCAAGTCGTAATGGTAGACTGACCGCTACATAGCAAGGTATAATTTATCCACAATGGTTGGCGAAACTGGTGACTGTTATTAAATTAATAACCGCACTGTCCCTGGCGCTAACGGGTAGGAAGTAAAATCGGTTGACAGTTTTATATCTATTTCTATGGCCTTAGAGATGGGGCTTCTCTGTAATGTATTTTTTCTTTTTTTTTTTTATTTATGGTATAGGGGGGCAAACGAGCAGTTGTAGCCATTTTCATGACTACAGACGCCCAAAAACATCGGCATATAGACTATACAGATGCGCTGCCCCCCTTTCTCCTCCCACCTCCATGGGCCACCGGCTACTTACATACCGCACGAAACGCGACACCACAGCTGTCACTTCACGCCGGTCTCGTGTAAGCGAGAGGTACCTCCCCGATCGTGCCGGCCCAATTCGGCTGCATGCAAGCATGCAGCGTGGCACTACCTCTTACTGAACTAATACTACTGAATGTATTCGAAAAAGTCAATCTTGAATGTCGATCGACATTTTATGCATATTTTTGGAAACCTTCATATGTATAAATTATTCTAACATCAAATTGTTTCTTCCGTATGCAGCGGTGTATATTTTAAACTATTTATATTAATGTAAAATTATATGATTTTTTTTATTGTATGTTGCAATGAGCAGCCGGAGAAATTTTTATGACGCAGAGAAGTTGATGCGTTCCTCTCTCCATGGGCTTCCTCGAAACACGACTACAGCACAGCTGTCACTTTCGGTTTCGGTCTCCGAAGGAGATGACACCAGATAGATTTCGGTTTCGTGTAAGCGAGAGGTACGTACCCGATCGTGTCATCCAATTCAGTTATAATGGAGAGCGGCACTACCTCTTAAGAAAATTGCAACTTCCACTGTACTATATTTATGTATAATAATTTTTTTTTTTAGATAGAAACTTCAAACTATGCTGAGACAGAAGGTCAGTGCAGCTTCATCGATATGAGAAGCGAACTCGCTGGGGAGCTCTTGCCTCTGTAATTGTGGTCGATAGGGGGAAAGACCCCCCCTTCTTTATGACTGACTAATGGGAGAAGGCAAACCGGACTATTGCGACTAATAGGTTATACTATTATTATCATGGCCGAATATAATTAATATCAGCTTCTATAGGTATACATGGCGAACACTTTCACGGCCTTTAAATTTTCTTTTTCATACCCAGTCAAGTAAATACAAATTCACAGTCCATTTAGACTTATTGCAATCAGAATATGCAATAATAAATTTATAATATTGTCTATTAAATGAAAAATTTGTTGTTGTTGTATACATATATAATGATAACAACAACAACAAATGTTCAAGCCAAGTGGCGTCAAGAATCTTCGCAACCGGTGCATTTGTATGAAGAGTTAAGAATGTGGGGGAAGCAAGGTAAGTATGTACCCAAGTGTCGTTATATGTGGCACTGTTGGCCAGACATGAAAATGTATCCTATTAATTGATCAATTAATCCTATTAATATTATAAATGCGAAAGTTTGTATGTTTGTTACTCCTTCACGCAAAAACTGCTAAACCGATTTTCATAAAATTTGGCAGTCACATAGAGGGTAACTTGGATTAACACATAGGATTGTTTTTATCCCGAAAAAATGTTCCAATGGGATGCCATTGGATGATTTTCTATTTTTCACGGGATCGAAATTTACGAGGGTGAAATCGCGGGGCGCATATAGTTTACATACAGGGTTAGTTTTTGGTCACCGGTCATATTTAAAAATAAGGAAATAAAAATCATTTCAAGGGAGTGTTTTAATTTTATCGTCTTATTTATAATATTTTGTTACATAAACATCGATTTGAAACGGTCCGTAAATATACCTACGCGCATTGTGTGTGTGTGACGTCACATCACACATTGCACATCATGTGCACCCGAAGAGTGTGTTGACCTCAACAGCTTGTTTGACAGCAGTTTGTTTGAGTGTTTCGTATCCACTGCGTGTGGCCGCACCGCCCGCGCCGCGGCTATGGTCAATTATGTTACTCACACGGACTTTCTTTCTTTTTTTCTTTACTTTCGTATGGAACAAAAATATTTTTTATATTATTTTTCTCATTTGTTTTATTTTATAAATCGAATGTATTATCGATTCTGAACCAAATCTGAAAATTTGGCCGGTGACCAAAAACTAACCCTGTATAATCTATTAAATGTTACAATGTACACAACAAGGTACACAGGTAGTTACAAGGTGTTACAAGGTACACAGTAATATGAGTTAACAACAGCGGAGATACCGCGTTTGGGAAATCGAAATGTTATTTGGTCTTGACGTCAAAATATTATTGATTGTGACGAATTGTGACTACCGGGAACGTTACGTGAGGATTCGTCACACGCGAACGAATGACAAAATAAAAATGGACGATGCACTTCGTCCAAATTAGTGCAGTCCCGAGGCCAGCGCCCACGCGTTTGATAATTTAGTTTTTGTTACAACAGAATAAAAATTCAAACTCCTTTTTGTTAATGTTGAAATTGTAAACGGCATCAGCTTATGCTTGATGTTTTTAATTAGTTCAGGCTTTTCGAATGATTGTGGCCCGTGGCCCTTATAGGTCCAACGCTGGACTAAGTCCTTTAACGCCAAGCCATTCCCTTTCATGAACGACAACAATACAACTGTGTGTGCATGGACTATTGGGGTGTTAGCTGTGACAAATGATGCCTGTATTAAACATATACATTAATTATTAGTAAGTGTTGATGGTTAGTGCTGGTGGACGACTTATTAGGCGGGAAGACAATCTCCGTGCAGCGGCCGGTCCGCGATGGTTGGAGAGCAAGAGATCGGTCGTCTTGGCGTTGAAATGCCTGTGTCCAATAGTGGACCGATGAAGGGTTACCATGATGATAATTATGATGAAGTATATATGTGGCTTCACTGATCACACGTTACGTACATAGCGGCAAAGACTTGAGCATAGCGAGTCCCTCTGTGATCAAACTAAAGATTTCATGCATCACCATGCATATACTGGACCAGTCAAGGCAAATTATATGTGAAAAAAATGACTTCATTGACTTCAATCTTTACATCTTTTAAGTATGACAAGAAACCATTGCTACATTGTGGGCGAAACGGAAGGACGTCCATTTTACAAACAAAACATGAGAAAAAGTAGCCATCACTTCATGCATGGCGATGTTGTGTAATTGAGAGATAATACCCCATTCGGGGAACGAGAGGTACTTTCCCCATCCAGCTTTTACAGACTACAAATCTCCTCTCCGCATATTATTTTCAGTTTGTTGTTTAACGCGTGATCCAGCCGACGCGACGCAAAAGGTACGGTCGTTCTGATTTAATATGCTGTTTTTTTAGATTTTATATACCAAAGCTAATATTAAGAAACCGGATTTATCACTACCATTTCCAAGAAAAAAGACCAGACCTTTCCAGGCTCGAGTCTTTTTGATGAAAAGGCGATATCAACAAGACACCCTATAGATTTGTTTAACTTTAATTAACGGCCATAACAAACATACGGATAACAGTGATCCTATAGGACCATTATAATGATTCCGGTTGCCCCTTGAATTAAGGTACACGGGACCCACACAAAAGCAATTTTATTTCATTGCAGCAACATAAATAAATAAAGTGAACATCACCAAATACTGAAATAGATTTAGAGCGGCTCTACGACGTAACAAACATTACACTAAATAATTTACGCTTATAAATTTCAAACTAATTGTTGTACTTTACATGAAGTGAAAGTATTACAGGTTACATAATTAACAATTTAAAGCGGGGAAACAATGAAATGTATTTTATACACAACCACAGTCATGGTCTATTATAAAATTATAGTTTTCTAACCACAATTATGAGATCAATGTAGCAACGTTTGGGCTGTAGCTCAAATCTTTTGCAAGCGCCAAGCAAGGACAATAAAAAGTGTAAAATAATACATCGTTCGTCAGATACGTGGTCGGTTGTGAAAATATTTTAAAGTTTAAAGAATGTAAATTAATTACTAATTGTTGCAAATTACAAAACTTTAGTCCAAATCATCTTCATATCATGTGTACATTGCATTGCACATATTTGTTAATCACAAAACAAAATAAAACCACTTAATACTTATAATCATAAATGTTATCTGGATTATAAAAATCCTTGATATATAAAGTTGCATTTAAAACGTATAAATATTTTATATATGATATATTTAAGGTACTCTATCAGTTTTGAAGCAATTATATACTTAGTTGAACCACAGGAGTTCTCGGCTTCCGAATCTCAAGTCAGACCAAAAAGTGTTAGTAGCATTTAGCCTAATAACAGTTAAGTTCGCGGTGTTACATCCTCGTGCCTCGGAGAGGATTCTTTCTTTATTTGTTTATTTATTTTATTTTCGATAGCATCCTATATGTGTATATCGAACATCATCTACTTATGAGCACTATCTCTCAGTAAGTACTGTATTATCTATGGCGCTATCATACTAAGTCTAGGTTTACCATTTCTCTAGACCAGCCAGTTCATTCTGACATTTGAGTAAAAAAGCCCGAATAAATACCTATTATATCGTTTAGCTGTTACCGGACATACAAGCAAAAAGTGTATGTCCGTCTTTATTCGGACACCCGGAAATGCTAGTATTTAAAACGGCTTAGGTATTGCATCAACAGCCTCTCAAACCTGGCCGGCTCAAAATCCGTACCGATTACCGTTTCCGGACGGACGTACGATATATTAACAAACGGAAGTTGTTATATGTTACGATTAAAATTATTTCATACTAGCTGCGCCCCGCGGCTTCGCCCGCGTAAATTTCGATATCGTGGAAAATCATTCCATGGCATCCCTCAGGAACATTTTTTCGGGATAAAAGCTATCCTATGTTACTTCTAATACCTCCAAGAACATGTGTACAAAATTTCATGATGATCGGTTGAGCAGTTTTCGCGTGAAAGGGTAACAAACAAACTTACATTCGCATTTATAATATTAGTAGGGATACTTGCGTCCATTACCCGCGTACACAAGG
>LUGF01007765.1:11192-21928 GCA_001625245.1 Calycopis cecrops | reverse complement strand
CAACGCTATGGACCCAAGTTAAAAAGTTTCATTTGACATGTAACATGCGAGTTCATCTTTATATTGACCAGGAATCTGGTGTTTATGCAAGTAAGCTGTTAGAAATTGGAGAAGTTCGAGTTGTAACTGATAGAGATGGACAAATTGAATTCAATGAAAAATTTCGCCATCCAGTCACCACGGAAACAGAGTTGATTAAGAATGTTTCTTTATTGTGGGATGTAGTATGTAGATAAAGATCTTAATATCTATAATAGATGTTCTAACATCCTACCATAATAATGGTGTACAATAATAAATTAATTTTAAATTTACTTTAATTCTAAGTAAGGAAATAAAATAGAACCATATTATGTCATTAAATTACATTATTAAATTAACAAAATATTAAATTATCTTTTATTATTTTATTAATTCATCTAATATCTTTCACATTACCTCTCCTGATTATTTTTGTTTCACTTAATTCGGGGAAAACGTTTGTCTCCGTTTATCAATAAATGATGATGATGAAACTTTTCAACATGGACCCACCATAGCGTTGATGATTTCAGACAGGCGTTGAGTTCGTCAGCCGGTGTGCCTGTTTCAATAACTGGCAGCGTTTGTCTGAAACCACCATTGAATATATTTACGAAAAACTAACTTGGGGGCGATGTAAAAATAGTATTAAAACACTTTACAATGTTTTTTTTTTATTTTTTTGTCTATCTGTTTGTCTGTTTGTCCAGGCTATCTCCGAAATTACTGGATGGATTCGCATGAAACTTTTTGTGGTGTATAAATACTAAGCTCGGTCAACATTTAGAACACTTTTCACTGCCTAATATAATTATGGTTATAAATTTTACTATCATTACTTATTATAAAACAAAGTCGTTTTCCGCCGTCTATGTGTCTCTATGCCTAGATCTTTAAAACAATGCAACAGATTTTGATGGAATTTTTATTAGATAGGGTGATTCAAGAGGAAGGTTTATTTGTAAAAACACTTCATTTTTGAAGTCCGAAATCCATGCGGGCGAAGCCGCGGGCGGAAGCTAGTTATTAAATAAATACCTTAACAAAATTGAGTAGGTACCTGTGCTGCTAAGAATGTTTATGGACACTTACAAAAAGACTGTCGGTACGTGGAAGTAATGCACAAAGTCCATTACTTATACGGTGTACAAGATTTGTTTGCTGCTAAAGTATGGCAGCAAAAAAATAGTAAGTGGATATATTTTTAGGTACCTAATACATCAATTTTTTTTTCTACAGAGGGCGCTGCGGAGCTGGTCGACGGCAGAGAGAACTTCAAAGGCTGCATCAGAGACCTGGTGGTGGGAGACGAGAGGCGCAACTGGACCGCCATGGAGTCCCTCCACAATGTCCTGCTGGACTCGTGTCCCGTGTCGCAGTGACGTCACAGGCGCTTGAGATCTACCCCTTCCTATACACTGTTCTAAGATTATCAGTAATCTAAGCGCTCGGTCATATCCGTGTATCTCAGGATCTCGTGGTCGTCAGTTGCAGTCCCTGGGAGAGGCAAAATGACGTGGAGAATGAGAATTTTATGAGTTAAACGTAAACTAAAAACAAATGAAAGCGCACTTGTATTACGAGCTTTTGCTCTAGGGAGGGGCAGATGCCCTTCTTGCTCCTCTTTGGCGATGCCCTTGTCAGGGATGCAACCCGCCCTCCACGCCCCTCGGCGCTCGCCTCGCATGCTCTTGTGCATTGTAGCTGAATGATGTGACGTCATCGGCGCTAGGCGCACACGTGGCCGAGTTGTGATTAATTTTATTTTTAATTTAATTAATTAGGATATTTGTTCTGTAAATGTTTATGGTGTAAGATAGTTTTAGCGTTAGCCAAACCTTGCCAAAAATTTCATGTCAATGTTTAATATTTTTAATGGAGTTTTATAACAAAATTGTAAATATATGTGAGTAGAGAAAACTCAGATCTGAGATGATTGAATTAGCACCCTTTGTCAGGTTAATCTAGAGCCCCTGTTCGTAGGTTTTTTCTAAAGTAATTTTTTGATAACTCTTTATTATCACGTCAATATTTCTAATTGATTTGTAGATCCAACTGGAACCTATAACCTAATAATTGTTGAAACTGACAGATAAGTTCCTTTATAGGCTAACCGTGACTTTAGTACAACGGGCAACCGGCTCTTAATTTTGTCACTGCCAACACTCAATCGCCAGCAGAAATAAGGTCAAGAATTTTGAGTATTTAACCAACCGGAGATGCGAGAGGCCACCTGCAAGTGTTCTTGCCTAAGCTAAAAAGACTAAGTCCATTTCGGAGACACGCATTGGGAGGATTATAAGTTAGTGTCATGTGTGGGTGGTAATAATATAGACGAATTGCATTAGTGTTTAGGGGGTAAACCGCGAGCACTATCGAATTTGATACTTTTGATTTATAGCAGTTTGCGAGCGCAGTGTCTCCATATAGTTAAATATTCAACAGTACCTAATATCTTATTTCTGGCGTACGTACCTACCTACATCTAATTGTACTTTATAAATAAAATAAAATAATGTATTGGTGGACTGCTCACACCGCGTTAGTCTAGCCCCATAGGTACTAAGTACCATTACTAGTTTTGTATTTACATAATTATATCAAATTGTACTTAGCATATCCAAAACATAAGCAATCGAGGCTATGTACACAGAGGCTAGTTAGCTTTTATATTATAGATTTCATTCGTAACTTTCCCGCAAGCATGTCTTATAAATTGATGAAAGCCGGCTGCACGCACGCTTGTAAAGCTGCGCCTTTTGCTAGTATTTATATTGCTTTCCCAAGAAGTAAACGTTTGAGAGATTGAGTCACGTGACAGTCAAGCCGCACGATACATAAGTACACGAGTTGACAACTAGCAGACTCTTTAAGGCTGTAAGCCATGGGTGCCCAACCCCAGGCCCGCGGGCTACCCTGTTGCCCGCCAAGAGTAGTTGCTGTCGTGTGTCTGTTTGTCACTGTCCTGTCGTCGCGCAAAAATTAAGATTAAAATATTTTCTTTCCCTACCATTAAACATGTGTGGCCCGCAGATGGTTTTGGATGCAAAATTTGGGCCCTCTTTCATAAATGTTTGGGCACCCCTCTGTAAGCTATTGTAATTATTATATTTTATGTGAAAATCGCACAGCCTTCATCGTTTGATATACAAAATAAATAGAACATCTACTTATACGACTGTGACCAACGCCATTCTATAAATTAGATTATACCTAATTATATAATTTAGACTAATAATTCTATAAATAATAGTAATACTCAACTTGTAAATAAATGTTACATGTACTTATAATATCAAACAGTATTCAAATAATTGTAAATATAATTTAATTTTTCTTATAACTTAACAAAAAACTTAATTATTATTGTAAGAATATGTATGTATAAGCATAATAAGAATTTAAGTTTTAAATGTGTGCCTTTTACAAATTAATTAAATATAGATGTTTACTAATTATATAAATAACTATGTAATAAATGCATTTAAATAATTATTAGTCACTAGTTATTACAAGTACTTAATAAATAGATGACCTTACAAATCTTTTACAATATAATATATTGTTACAAAGTTGATAAAAGCGAGAAGCATTAAATTAAACCACATATAGGTACTATACGTCCTACAGTTAATTTGAAACTATTAAAAAAAAGTTTACGGCATGTATAATACAAGTTAAATAGCGATAAAATGTAATCATGCTTTACACAATATGTTGACAACAAATTATATTGTAAACAACAAAGTTTTGTGTTTAATATTAAGTAGGTTTAAAAACTTGTATTTGTTTTAGCAAGTTTAGTGTTAATACCGGTGTGGACAAGTGTTATCAAGATAATCTTAGTGTTTGTACTTACCATAACTCAATCAAGTGATTGTCTTGTGGAAGAGCGGAGAATATCCACTTATGATCCAGGTATTTATTTACTTAAAGGGTTACTCCAAACATAAGCATTTAAGTTTTGGTCAAAGAAATAAATAACTTAAAATTATTATGCTTTGTATCGGCTCGTACAGCGAACGGCAACCTCGTACGGGGTGAATTATCCCGGCCGGCCCATACCTACTCGCGATCAGCTGACGTACGTAAGGAAAAACTTTATAAAAATCCCGTGGCTAAACTATTCCTCCTATTGATCTGATTTTTGTTGTGTAGCCTGGAAATGAAACACTAAATATGTGGTTTCATTTAATGCCTCTCACTTTTATTAACCTTGTATAGGTACTTGATAATATTTTTGATAGTCGTTTGTTATACGGTTCGTCTTAGTGCCGCTACGCAGTCTCACCATTTGAACTCTATTTACATCTTAAAGGATTTTGATGAAATTGCAAACCCAAATAGTTCGAACTTCAGTACAAATAAGGTATAGGGACGTTTATTTTCGAAAGGTCTTGAACCAGAATTGGGGCGTGAATGTCTTCAGGAAAATTATATATTTTCGTGATTGCTTACTTGGGGAACAGACAGTATGTATAGACATAAGACAATGGCAGATTATTGATCTATTTGATTGGGATTTTAAAGACATGAATTAATGAAAAATATCTCTCATCTAATAATATAATCTAATATTGACGTGGGGGTACCCATGTCAATATTAGATACCATCAGCATTGACAAATTACTTACTTATGAATTGCTTCGAAATTCGACATTGAAACTTTAAAATTAAAGAAAATATGGGAGGAAGCACTTAAGTGTCAAAAAGAGGGAGAACACTATTTCCGATGCCCCATTTGTGTCCCTTATGTCTGATGTTCTCGTTTTCAGGCAGACAGATAGTAAAAAACGTAAAGTTGACTTGATGCGTATGCTACCCTGCTGCTTTTTGTAATTAATTCAATAAATCTATATTATGTATTTCATTTATAAGTTATATGAGTGTTACATAATGTGAAAGCTTTAAATAGGATGTACCTTTAACTGCGCACAATGATATTGAACAATTAAATGTTTCATTCTTAGCAGACTTTTATTGCACTTTGTACCTGCTTTTATTACCACTGGTTATTTACCTTTACTAAGAGCCTGATTCACAGGTTACGTTTATGACCTGCGCAGAGGAGGGATGTTTGTCCGCGGTGTAGAAAAAAGTACGCTCCGCGAATAAAAAGTCCCCCGCGGATTTACTGCATACCCAACGCACACGGTGTGCGAACATGTGTTGCCCGGAACGTGCCTCACTCTCGAGCGCACAACGCGGACTAAAGTCCTTTGTGTGTGTTGCTTCACCTAGTCTAGACTTCTATTACCTTCGGGGACTCCCGCGTACATTTGTCCGGTCCGCTCTCTGCATGTCCTCGGTTATTCGGCGGACTTTTCGGTAGGTACTTTCAATCCCTCGTTTGCGTTACTCCATATAGTCGTGAGAGTTCTATTTTAGCGGACAAAAATCCATCGTCTGCGCAGGCCATTAGTTTTTTTTATTTTATGATATAGGGGGCAAACGACGGTGTTTAGTGACTACCGCCGCCCATAGACATCCGCAAAACTAGTGTGTGAAATTACTATTCCACTCGAAGATCAAGGAATTGGTCATAAATTCTTTCACAACAGCGACTCAGCCAAGATTTTCCCCCAGAGGCCTTTTTCATTGTATAAGAAGGCAAACGAGCTATCCGAGATATTTTCATGCCTACCAACGCCCATTGACAGCCACATAGTGGTTATAAAGGTGCGTTGGCCACCCTTCCTCCTGCTCCCTCTATGGGCCACCGGCTACTTACACACCGCAGAAAACGCCACACAACTGTTAGTTCACGCCGGTTTCGTGTAAGCGAAAGTGACCTCGGTTTCGCAATCGGCTATATGCATGCATACAGAGCAGTACAGCAGTAGTACAACTTTAAAGAAAGCATAACAAATGAAACAACATTGTGGCAATAAAAAACATTTATTATCATACATATCGTTCTCACTACTATCATACGATCGCTTTGTGATTTACTATTTAGTAACAAATTCACTAGCCATCATTAAATGTGGCAAAAATAATCATAAACGAATCAAAGAGAAGCTTTATTTTGAAATTAGAAAACAACGGTGCTATTTTGACATGAAGAAATACTGGCAACACTATTGTACCACAAAGCAATCGCATTTAAACTCCCCGTAGTCCCCAACCCTCAGTTCCAGCGACCAACAGGCCATCCATTGAACAAATCCTAGAACGCCATCAAAATAACTATTAAATGTAAAAAAAATATTCTTTAATAGGCAACAAATGAATATTATACAATTTGGTGAAATATTATATAATACTAGGTTTATCAGGAATAAGAGAACATCTGGCATGACTAAAAAAAATCAAGCTGTACACGGTATGACGTCATAGAAGTTGTCCAATGATATAACTTATACTTAACAATTATACGTCCTAAACATACAAGACACTGCTAACTAAAGTAATATGAGCGTCGTCGGTAGGACCGAAATTAAACATTGTTTCGGAGATTATTATATAATTAAATCAATTCTCTAATAAAACATCTTCATAAAACATCACTTTAATTTAAACACCTTTGTTTAATAAACCAAATTATTAAAAAGGGGTCCATAATTAAAATATATATTTTTAATATTTATTTATATTTTCAAAAAATCATATCCCTCGATTTTAATTAAATAAAATATTTATAAACAAAAATATATTCGTAAAAAGCTAGCCCATAACATTGCCAGATGTTAAAACGAAGCAATTTTTAATCTTATTTACACTAGCAACACCGTAATAGACAAATTATATATAATGACAATAATTAATCACATATTTTTAGTATGAAATTGACGTTGTCTTTTTTATTAACTTTTTTTACAAAGTAATATTTGAGCAACAGCCCGAATGATAATAATTTAATCAAATTGAAATTAGTGTTTGGCCCACAGACGTGTAAATGCGATGAGATGAATGTTACATTTCCTGTTTCTACTAACATTATTAGTTATTAATATTACTCTATATATAGATCATCCGGTGATGTCTGAAACAAGAAAAATAAATTATTACATTGGAGGTCAATAAAATATGGTTTATTAGCATAGTTGACTAATTTGTATTCATCATAAACCGTTACATAACGAAACTGTTTAAGCTTCCATAAGTTACCACGAGAGAGAGAGAGAGAGAGAGAGAGAGAGGGAGAGAGAGAGAGAGAGAGGGAGAGAGAGAGAGAGAGCTTAGTGTTAGGTACTATACCGTCCAGAACTAATATGACGGACGGAACCAGACCTCACTCAGGATATTGATGAACGCAAAGAAATGCCTATGCCATCGCGTCCGTGATTCAATATTTCATCATCATCTGAATATTTTCTGCTTAAGCGGATGACTATGGGCATCAGATGTCAGGTGACACTGCTACTGACAGATCCGTGGTACCAATAAACGTGTCCCGTGGCCCATGGCACGCACAGGGACTTGAGCGCCTAAAGCCGCTGAGGTGCAGCATGACCTCTAATGTCGGTCCACCTGGTACTCACCATTTTACATAGAGAGGTATCCGTTGGCGGCGGAGCGGCGGCGGCCGATGAGGTACGCTGCCAGCATCACCACCACCAGCCCGGCGAGCGCGCAGCCCACGGCGATGGGCACCGCGTCGGGCACGTCGCCGCCGTCGCACTCGCGGGCTGCAAACAAACAGAACCTTATCAACTAGTCCAGGGGTAGGCAACCTTTTAGCAGGCAAGGCGAGGCGGCAAAATAAATTAAAGGTGAGCCACAACGGTGAGTGAACACCAATATACCTACGTACAATTTAGATATTTGTAACTTATTTCACGGGCCACGGGTTGCCCACCGCTTATTAATTACTAGACCCGTACGCGCTACGTTGGCCGTCAAACTTGGTTCCGATTGAACCTGAACATATAGGTTATGTTACTTCCTCATAATATTTCTATTTGTATTTTCTAATTGTATTTATGCATGTATCACCATTTTATAGTAGACATGGTATCATATTCACAATGCATAAGATATACATATAAGTGCAGGCATTCCCTCCGACTTACATTGCAAGGATTTGCTCATAGCAGCAAACATGAGTTCAATTTTTAACAGTAGTCAAAGATTCAAAGTGTTCTACTCCAAGGAACTAGTTAAATTAATTATAAAAAAGTCATAACTCTGAAGGCAGTGGGAAAGTGTTATTTTATCTCTAGTCATTTTGTTATTTATTCTCGAGAATTTGCAATTGATAACAGCCCAGTCTTACAAATTTGAGGACAAAGTATGCGCCCGTACAATAGGATCCTAGGTAGCATACAAAAACTATCAAACAATAAATTTAAAAAAATTGTTAAAACGTTTGTGTGATAAGGGAATATGACAGTTACCACGCTTTAAGAATAGTACCTACCCTCCTCCCAGAATGTTTCTGTAAAATACTGCTGTAGTTTAATAAATGATATCTCCATATCTAATATATAAAATTCTCGTGTCACAGTTTTCGTTGCCATACTGCTCCGAAACGGCTTGACCGATTCTCATGAAATTTTGTAAGCATATTCAGTAGGTCTGAGAATAGGCCAACATCTATTTTTCATCCCGATATTCCCACGGGATCGAAAGATACGCGGGTGAAACCGCGGGGCGCAGCTAGTGATATATAAAATTCTCGTGACACAATGTTAGTTACCATGCTCGTCCGATACGGATCGACCGATTCTCATGAAATTTTGTATGCCTATTGGCTGGGTCTGAGATTCGGCCACCATCTATTTTTTATCTCGATATTTCCACTAGATCGAAAATCCGCGGGTGAAACCGTATAGCGCAGCTAATTATACATAATATTATGTTCATGTATTTTCATTTCATATTACGTAAAATTATCGCCCGACTTACAGACACCATATCTATTTATATGGAAATTGGTGGAGCAAATAAAGCGCCTGTTGTTCCTGCTATCTTAGTTCCGGAGTTTTATCAGGTACCAAGAACACAGACATATGTTTAATTCATAACCAGTGAAACAACGGGACTTTATGAGCCGCTATTATGACTAGTGTGTTATGCAGTATTTATAACAATCACTCGGATGTCCATGGCAGTAATCTAAAGTCCCGACTGCTCGTTTGCTCTCCCTGCAGTATAAAAAAAATGTAGTGAAGTACAGTAGACTATAGTATGTCTTGTAAGACCTTGACACTCGTATCATATGAAGATAATTAAATGACAACACTAATTACACGATTTGATATCCGTATCATTGCAAGTTACATTGCAGATTATTCGATAGAACGAACCGAAACTAGGAGCCGGTTTTTTTTATATCCTAGGGAACAAAGGAGCAGCCGGAGTCGTGAGGACTCTACTGACGCCCAAAGAGATCCATATAGAGATTATACAGATGCGATTTCGTAAATCGGTCTAGTCGCTTCGGAGGAGTATGGTAACATTGTAACATTGCCGCCTCCCTAACTGGAACCAGGTGCCAGGCTGGGAACCTGGCCCCTAGCCCGGCCAAGTAAATGAAAGGAAGCCTCTCTTGAAGGAGTTCGGTTCGGTGGAAGGACTGAACAGTCGTCGGGGTGCCCTGTCGCTGACAGATCCGGGGCACTATAACAGAGGCGGCCGATGGCGCCCGCGGGGTTTAAGTGGGTATTCGGCTCCGCCGCGAGCCCCACACACCCATCGGATCCCACCCAGGTTCCATGGCAGTGCGTAAACGCATTTCCCCGCGAAAAAAAAAAAAAAAGAAATGGTAACATTGTGACACGAGAATGTTATATATACAAGATTACGCGGATATACACGGCTTCTAAATACAACCCGCTGGGAAGGGGCGTATTGCTCACGCGCGTATGCACATGTCCACACAGACACGCACACACGTCACGTGTTATCTAGCGGTCTGCTCTGATAACACTATTTAATTTAAACTCAAATATAACATTGTACATATATGTATGTACAGCGTCGGTGTGATAACAAGGGCGAACTAACGGATTACCTGGTTCATGGCGTGATATTACTTAGCGTGCATACTTTTGCTACGATTTTTGCATTGCCGCCGAAATTGTGCCACTAGCATACCGATATCAAGCTACCTGGACGCGTTTTGTGTGTCTTATAAGTGTGTAATAATTCTGGACACATCTAAACAGATCGATCGAAGTGCTCTTAGACACGAGCGGCACGTGTCAACGGCAGAGGTAACTTCAGCCGTCGACATTTCAGCTTGAAAGATCAGCGGCCCAGCGGGAAGTCACCCTCGACGGATCTCCACCTTGTCGTGATGACGGGGCTTAGTAACCGTGGATGAACCGCCACGGTGAAGCCTAGAGGCATACCAGAAGGGGACGCTCCGAGTGGGCCTGGGGCGGTGCGGGGGTCAGAGGCAGTATTCTGGCCTCCGCAGCCAGGAGTCGCGGGAGGAAAGGTGTTTGGGTGTCCTTGCCGTGCGCCCTGTCTCTCGCAACCAAACGGATGCGCACCGTTAGATGCGTTGGCGGTGGGGTCGCAGAGGAAGAGGGGATACGGTGTGTCGTTGCCGTCCTCCCTGTCTTGGCTTGCTCCGTTGGAGCATTGGGATCAGGGGTCAGTATGGGAACCTGACCCCATGGTCCAATCGCATGATTCCAACGTTGGAGTAGAGACTGTTCAAAGGCAGCCGGGCAGTCCCCAAGGAGAAGTCTAGTCTTTTCACCGAGGCCTGCCTGTTGCTTGTAGATCCGGGGTCCTCCTATTATAGCGGCTGAAGACAGGG
>LUGF01007765.1:0-10795 GCA_001625245.1 Calycopis cecrops | reverse complement strand
TTTGCTACGATTTTTGCATTGCTGCCGAAATTGTGCCACTAGCATACCTACCGATATCAAGCTACCTTGACGCATTTCTTCATTGTCTTATAGGTGTATAATAATTCTGGACACATCTAAACATCGATCGAAGTGCTCTTACACACGAGCGGCACGTGTCAACGGCAGAGGTAACTTCAGCCGTCGGCGGCTCAACGGCAGTCGCCGTCCTTTTTTTTTGGTAACGTAGCGAGGTGTGTTAGAGCTCGAAATGGAAATGAAACTCTTAAATCTACACATAGCACAGGAAAGCGTGCTCCGTTTTGCAGCACGTGTGCTGATGGTGTATACTCACCAGCGCTGAATCCTTTGGCGCCGGCGCCGCGGAAAGCCTCCTCCTGCAGCTGCGAGACGGTGAGCAGCGCGGCCGCGTTGTTGTCGCCGGCGGTCATCTTGAGGGGCACGGCCGCGCTGCAGCGGTACGACGTGCTGAGCGGCGTGGCCCACTCGGCGCCGTGCCACAGCTCCACGCTGGCCTTCTCCTCTGCAAACAATTGTATGTTCTGTGAGCTTTATGTAAAGTTGAAACTCCAACAATGTGACCAATTATCATCATTATCAGCCTTCATCGGTCCACTGCTGGACATATGCCTATTTCAATGAAAGCCAAGACTGATATCCCTCTAGCCGCATCCCTCGCGGATCGGCCACTGCGCGGAGACGGTCTCCCCACCCGGTGAATGGTCGACCAACACGTCCTCTTCCTAAACACAGCCTCTATGACCACACTTATGATGCAATAAATATTATCGTTACATCGTTGGTGCAAGTTCTTGAGGCGCCCAGGACGCGCGCCCTGCGTACGCTCAACCGAGTACACGCAGGCATTGATTTATTTGTTTGTTCCTACAATGAATTCACAAAACAACTAACGATATTATACTATAATTGATTTGTTATGATTTGACATTGACTAGGTTATGGACTATTATTATATTGAATTGTATTTTGTATTTAATTGTATTGTGTTTCTATTCGTTATTATTTATTGACATGACGATTAATTATTATTCTAATTTTTGTTTGTTGTTTTAAAATTGTCAAAGAATTTAAATTGTTTACTTACTAATAATTCTATAAAATTGTTGTGGCTAAATCTATCGTATTGGGAAACTGTAAAGGTAGATAATAAATAAATAAATAAAGTTTCTTTTAAACGTCGGGATTGCAATTTACATAAATAAACCGCGATAGAATCCGTTAAAATAGGTATTTTTCGTCGCGGGAGAACATATTCAACTATAATAATGACTAGACGGACCAAGAGGACCGTCTCCCCTCGATTCGAAGATGGCAGCTCACGCGCGCAGCTAAAATAGCCAATGACGTGAACGTCAGGAGAGGATTATGACCGAATCCCTAAAGAAAGATAGAGAATATAATATTGTTTTTCATAAACGGCGCCATTATTGTCGTCGTCACAAGCGTAAATGCAACAATATCAGTTGGTACAACTGTTACAGTCCAAAATAATACGAGTGACGCATCAGTCATCTGTGTCACCTTCCTTTTGTTCACATTTCCAAGTGGACAGAACACTTGTGTCTCGAAAATGGGTGTCTGAAGGCATACATTTTCTAGCACAAAACAATGCAGCTTTCCAACCAACCATCGCCAGCTTAATAATCACGGATTATCAGTAAATACGGAACTAATTTGAATTACTTCTAAATTGGAATTACTTCCTACTCCTCCTATTTTCTTCTGATTAAATTCGTTGCGGGTCCCAAGAAAGATTTAGCTTTTTCCTCGGGCTCCCTGCGATCATATGAAATGGTCGTCGTGGTTGCCGCTGTCGAACCTGGCGACACAGGAGTAGCAGCGGTGGGAACGAGTGGTGGGCCAAAGCCCGTTTAAAAAAAAATGGAACTATTCATTAATTTATTGGACTATGGGTCCGCTGGTTTAGTTTGGACACTGTCTGAACCACATAAACAAACTTCAAAATAGGAAATTCAGCAAATTTTTCCAATTTCCGAAAAGCCTTTCTTCCGATTAGCGTTCTACAAGAGTTCAGATTTTTTAATCATGGGTGATAATGTATACCTACTCCTTTATAATAGTCCGGTCAAATTATAAAGGACAATTATAAAGGAAGTGGGAAAGGTTAGCCGATGATCGAGGCCAGTGGCGTGCTATGGGAGAGGCCTATGTCCAACAGTGGACTGCAAGAGGCTGATGATGATGATGATGAAACAGAACCTGAAAGTTCCTCATCCTTCCCTATGTGCAAAAAATATTATTCAAGGTCAATTGTCTTTGGAACAATTGTGCGCCACAATTCAGTTTGTTGCGAATGTATGCAAACTAAATGTCTTTATTTGACCGGAATATAATGTGTAGGTACTTTCAAATTGAGCCGCAGCATAATGCATTTTAAATATTTTTTAATACTATAATGGGACACACGAGTACGCCCATAGACATCCGCATAGAGGTTATACAGATGCGTTGCCCTTCCTCCGCCTGTCCCCATCATGGCATGGGCCACCGGCTACTCACACACCGCACGAAACGCGACAGCACAGCACGCCGGTATCGAGTAAGCGAGAGGTACCTCCCCGGTCGTACCGGCTTAATCGGCTGCATGCATGCAGGTTGGCACTACCTGTTACTGCTTCCATCGCTTTTACTTTATCAGGGCATATGTTGTCAATTTTATTTTTGAACTCGTTAACTTACGTAAGTTCAACACACCCGCTTTTAATAAACAAAGAATACCTTTATCCAAGTAATAACCTAGTAATAAACTGACATCTGTCAAATTGCATACTTATGGGTTTTTCACTATGGAATTTGACAGATGTCAGTTTATTACTAGGTTATTACTTGGATAAAGTTATTATACATACATATATTTATTATTAAAGGGGACAGAGTATAACTATAATTCAAGTAAGCCGCTGTCCTAACCATATCCATTTTAGGGATTTCGAAGGTAGGGAAACAATGGGTGATCGCACACTATTGTTTGTGTGAACAAATTAACTTGTAAACACGTTACAAGCAGTACGTTTGGAAAAACTTTTCGTTTTGTAAATTCATGATTCATTAGCTAACAGTTTGTTATGCGCTCATCTGCATAACCATTATGCTCATGTATGTGTGTGTGTGTATGGAACACATAAGTAGTGGTTATACAAACGAGCTGCTCTCTTTCCTCCTTCACCCTCAATGGGCCACCGCAAGCTCGCACTGCATGAATCACGACACAGCTGTCACTTGTTAGGTGACAGCTGTGTCGTCGCGTTTCGTGCGGTGTTGAGTTTCCGGTGGTACATGTCTGTGGCTGCCGAAGCGCGCCGGTGACCATAATGGGTTTACAAGCCTAGCACTTAGCGCAGGAGCCAGGTGGGAGCTTAGGGATCTGCAGCCCCGGGCCCCGTAAGGATAAAGGGCTTTAACATTATTTTTGTACCCACAAAAGGGCCCCATAAGAGCTTAATGGTCACAGCGCACATATCAACTCGGAAAGCGAACGTAACCGTATCACCTTCGCTTTTCGAGGCGAGGCGATTACGTTACGGTTCCCATTAGTGTGCGTTGCAGTACGGAGTCTCATACAAAGAATAATAAATGGGATGAGGTGATACGGTTACGATCCCCTTCCGACTAACATGTGTGCGGTGACCATTAAGCTTATGGTGGACATAATCCGGAGCTGCTAGCACGTTGTTGTCGAGTGTGTAAACGACGTGTCAAGGCGGGCAGGTGCGTGGGGAGACCTGAATCAGCGACATCATCATCCAATTGTGGAGATTGAGCCGGACAACTCCCAGCGACTCCGGACCCTCGCGAAAATTGACCAATCACAGTCGAATTAGATTGACTGAGACCGCGTGACACCTGGTCCGAAGGGTGCCAGGTCTCCGAGAAGCGGCGCACACATTGTTATATACGAACTGTGCTCGCGGCTCTTTATAGCCTAGAAGCTAGCTAAGAAACCGGGAATATTCTCTACATATTGGTAAAATTGGTACCAAAATCCGTTCAGTCGTTCAAACAGACGGAAATTCTTAAAACTGTTGTATCGTAACGTGGTAAGTAGCGAATATGCGGTTTTCAATTATGTATTATTTTATCAATTAATAAATAGTACGACCAATTTTTTTTGTTTTCAATTATTTCCTCCGTGCAAACTTTCGACCGTCTTTTAGCTTTATACTAGTTTCCGCCCGCGACTCCGTCCGCGCGGATGTCTGTCTTCGCGTGGATGGATTTATTTTTTTTCTACGTATTTTTCCAGGATAAAAAGTATCCCATTTTATGCCCAGGATAATAAGGTATAATTATACCAAGTTTCATTGAAATCGAACCGTTAGTTTGCCTAAACATACAGACAGACAGACAGACAGACAAAAATTTTTTTAATCGCATATTTGGGTTTGGTATCGATCCAGTAACACCTGCTATTTATTTTTTCAATATTTTCAATGTACAGAATTGACCCTTCTACAGATTTATTATATAGTATAGATATAGTTTACAAAATTATACAAGAGTACAAAGACCTCCAAAATTCTCCAAATTGTACACAATGGACTAATAGAGGATGTACTTACATCGCCTCTGGTTGGAATTTGCGTTTAATGAGCAGTTTACAAGACTGTCCTTTTGCGTGGAATGATATTGAATATTAAAATGCATAGTATTTTGGCCGACACATGGTCCGATAAGCCGCGTTGTACAAATTAATGGCTTTAGTTTGTGTTTAGGTTAATTAATCATGTATGTTTTTAGAGTATAGTGGAGCAAAGAGCATTCGAGAGTCATTTGATAACCACCCTCGCCTATCTGTGCATTTGATATACCTACAGACGTATTGTTCTTCAATTTAGCTTAGCTGGCACTTTGTCATTTGGCGAGAGATACAGCCCTGGTCGTCAAGACTGGATGCAGCGGGGCATTACCACTATAAGGTAATTACACCATTATTAATAAGCATAGAAAACTTTATTCAAGTATTAACGTAGTAATAAACTAAATTCTGTCAAATCCCATATTAAAAAACACAAAAAAGTATGGAATTTGACAGATGTCAGTTTATTATTAGGTTAATACTGGAATAAAGTTATTCTACGTTTATTAATAAGGGAGGAGTTTTAGTGTGATCGGACTAGGGCACGATGTTTATTTTTATTATTACACAGGATTACTGATCATTCTACGTTTTCATCAGTGATTGTGGAGGAGTTCATTTTTAAATCTTTTTATCCATACGCGCTATGCAAAAAGGAGTTGTGTTTAGATGTCTATGTACATATGTGCTAGGTATTGTTCCTAGTCAAACGCGTAGATAGATTTGGATAAATACATCAAAAGAATTGTTTTGATGCTGTAGTTTCAAAGGATACAAAATAGTAATTAAAATTAACAAGTCTTTGCAAAACTATTATTATGAAAATATAGTTAACAGGGCTAGTTATGAAAACTGCTGCCATTCTATAATACAATAGGCATTGACAATAATAAAAAAAGCTTGGACGTGGAAAATAAATCAACCCAGTTGTTTGCAGAATGAAACTAAGTACCTACCTACATGCGTGCGAAGTGGTGAATATGCGGTTTTCGTAAGATATTTTTATCTACAGAAATTAATAAAATTGGAGTATCTAATTATAATATTAAAATAACCGCTTTTTACTAAACGCATATGGTATGAATGTACATAAGGTACAATATACCGAATGTAACATTTTTCACAATTTTTGTCAAGGGAACGAGTGTCTGCCAAGTCAACTGGTGGTTGAAAGATGAATAAATAAAATGAAAAATAAAAATACATTTACAAAATTCCTAAATTTAGTACAAAACTATCATTTCAATATTACATTATCATTCTTCTGCAAGTAATGCCTAAAAATAGCACTGGGACACGCCACATTCAGGTAAAGTGCTGCCTCTACGTTTACTGGGCGATCATATTTCACAGTACCTATACCTATATCAAACGTTTCCGTCACTCCTGGTTTGGCTGGTTTGACTAGACAAACCTTAGGTCCGACTTAAAGGTTCAGCCATATTCCAAACAGATCTTTTTGGCCTTTACCAAATGTATTTGCAGACAGTGATCAATTTTATTTAACACGGGGTGTAACTACTGAGCAGGTAGACAATACCGCTGTAGTGATCGGGTATGCCGTGAAATTCGTGCGGTTTGCCAGTTTGCATGACCCAAACCACGAAGCAGGGAAGGAAAGCAACAAATGCATAACATTCATGCGATTATCTAATCGCTTAGTTTTAGATCTATGCTGCAAAACATAACAGGAAAAAGGATAACTAGGATATTATTACGCCATCGGTATCTCGTAAAAACCCAAACTTTTTTGCCCGACTGGAAAGGATGGATCATATTTTGGCGTGTATCTTGTTTGTATATTATTTACCTGATATCTCTAATTGATTGTTATACCTCTAATTGAGGTAGCCGCTTCAAGCCGGGCTCATTTTATCTTGGATTTGCGTTAAACGTAATATCGTCCAGGCGGTTTTGTCAACCGACGCCTATAGAAATCCACACTTCTTTTACTCCAGCGAGCCACCAGAAAGTCAAATCGCATATGCGCTAACAGAGCTGGCACTTTGCGGAGACTGTCGCGTTTCGTGCAGTGTGTATGGAGGGAGGAGAAGGAGGAAGGGGGCTTCGATTGTCATGAAAATGGCTCCGAATGCTCGTTTTCCTCTCTATAACATAAGAGATAACTTACGCGAGTTGGGCAGCTCGCTAGACTGCAGGGAGACGTTGAGGCCCTTGAGCTGGTAGACGTTGGTGGTGGCGTTGAGTGCGAAGGTGATCGTCATGTTGTTGAGTGTGGTGACGTTGTCGTTGGCGCTGGCGGGCCACGACAGGATCAGCCACTGCTCCGTGCCGTTGCAGTTGCCGTCCGCCACCGTGGCGTTGGGCGATAAGTTGACGAGCGCGTACGTGACGGAGGAGGCTGTAACAAATGACACATGATAAAAAAGAGCCAAGTTAGGAAGTAGCGCAATGTTCCATGCATGCATGTAAATTGGGACTGAGGTAGGTACCTCTTGCTTACACGAGACCGGCGTAAAGTGACAGCGCCGATGCGTTTCTTGCGATGTGTGGGTAGCCGGTGGGCCATGTCTCCTACATCTGTATAGCCTCTATGTCTATAGGCGTCGTCGGTAGTTATGAAAGTGGCTCCATCTACTTGTTTGCCCTTATACTTTAAAAAAAATTCAATACTAATCATAGGTATTTGTCCAATTCACCGACAAAAGAATGGTGATGCATATGGGATAATAGCTTATATATGGGATATATACTTCATCCACTTAGGGGTTTTCCAAAAATCATTGCTTACTGCTGCTCACTTACATCGTGAAAAAAACCAAATTTGAAATTTCTAGGTACTGTAACTTCGGCTGTGCGTTGATATATAATTCAGTCAGGTTTGGCTTTTATATACATTTATGAGTTCTATGGTATTTTTTAATATTTGGTTACAAGAAAATGTCACTGCTAAAGATTCAACTTGCCTAGTTTTTGGTTAACGAAGATACTACTGTAAAAGTGTACTTAACAAGTACATATTGATATAAGCTGATTAGATGTGCTAACTAGCATGTGAAAATGATTTAATCCACATCTTCAGCTAAGATTGACCGACGCTCGTGACGGGGTACTTTAGACTACTGGAAATGATGCGTGTAAATATTCACACCGTACTGCGTCGTAACTTTCTATCCTTTGAACTTGGCTGGACACGCAATCGTGCATCTAAATTTAAAGGGCGACCCAGATATATCTTACAGAGATAACACATGTGTACTTCTCCTATTTTAGATTAAGACATTTGTAACAAATTTTATGCAAATAAATAAATAAATATTAAATATATCTAGATGACAACGTGTTGGCCATCAGCCAGCTGAGAGAACGAATTCAACACAGTCCTAGTTAGATCGGAGTCTTCCTACCAAGGCTAGGGATTGAATCAATGCACAATGGCCCAATGTTAACTTTTGTGCTATTGTGTCATTACTAGGATGGACCCGACTTAAGAGAAACGAAGAAACTATGACCCACGTATGCGCGGCTGACCGTGACGTAGAGATGGGCATCAGCTGTCCATTGTAATATGTCAAAAGCATCTCCAGAATCAAGATCAACTAAGAAGGCCCCACGCCTCACTTTGAGGACCTTCTACAGTCATCATTTGAACAAGGAAACCTACTTACCTACTAGTGGCTAGATATTAAAAAGTTTACAAACATTGTATCATTGACTTAGCGGTTATGTAAATATTAAACGTTGACTCATTAGCGCGCCGGGCGGGACGCGGAACGAAACGAGGCCTCGATAGACCTTCGGTAGATGTACACAAACATACAGTTGTGTGTGTAATGAGTACATAATATATTATAATATATTGTATTACTTAAACCGGTAATCCCCGTACCTAAGAGATGACACACCTGAGGCAACTCGGCAACTGACAGCTCTTGTGTCCAAGTGTGACATCAGTTCGGTACTCACGATGACTAACAAGGCAACATATTTGTGTACTTGTTCTTTTCGGATATATTTTCGTTGGGTGAGCGGCAGTGTCACGCAAAAGGTGAGCTCCCTGTGGCCTTTTGAGGGGAAGACTCCTCGCCTCCTCCAAAAGGAGAGCTATAGCTCTAACCCAACGGGGATAATCAGTTCAACTAATACAATATACACACATTAGGCACACACCTATAGTTTTAGAGTTTAGTTTTGAGAGTAGAACAGAGGGTAGAGTAGAGTGAGAGAGAGAGGGAGGGAGAGAGAGAGAGAGAGGGAGGGAGAGAGAGAGAGAGAGAGAGTGTGTGTGAGAGAGAGTAATGTCCTAATTCTAGTTCTAGATATAAGAACCAGATCTAGTAAATGACCGTAATCGAGACTCAACCCGGGTGTTAGATAAACTGTCGATAAAGGCATCATCCTTTCGACCCAGTTAAAATCCAAATCATGACGCCACTAGCGATAGTCCGGATCTCAGGAAATTCGCAACAAAGCCGACTGCCGAATTCAATTTTGAATTTCCTCGAGTGCCTTTGTTCGCGACACCAAAATAATAAACATCAGTGTTTGGCCCAGCGTGTAGTGCGTTTATAGTTTATCGTTTTATAACTGCCGGCATCAAACCGTTTCGTTGATACGTGCCAACTTTGTCGTTGTTTAGTTGTAATGTCCTCTTCACCAGCCCCTAATGGAATATCAACAGAGACCTTGATGAATCGCTAAATATTAAGTTGTTGTGAAGTAGTGTCATGTAACATGGCACCTCTTAGCCAGGCTATCGCGTTTCGTGCGGTTTGTACATTTCTGGTGCATCTACAATAATTATGTGGATATTTCTGTGCGTCGATAATGAACTATAGGTATACAAAGTCTAAGAGAAATTATACTACAAAAAATGCCGCGATCATCCCACACTACGAGTCTTAGTAACAATCGTATTACAGTTAAAAAACATAAATAAACCAATTCCATGATGGAATATTTTATGTAAAATTATAAAGAACTCATTAATATACTATCGAGTTATTTTTGCAAGTTTCCTTCCTTATTTCAATCGAAACAACCCTTCGATATAATAAGAATTAATAAATGAATATACTATGAAATATAATGTTAATAATATAGGTATGTTTTCGTTTGTCCGAATCGTTATGGACGAAATATTAATTACCTTTTTCCTTAATTCTTGAAAACAACACTGCGATATTATTGTATGTATTTTTTTGGCCAAATTACAAAAATCGCTGACTTGGGTCTCAAAGCCTAGGAGCTCAAATGGAGGTGGACTGGACATGTCTGCCGCAGACCTGACGAGTCTTGGGCAAAAATTGCCACTTTATGGGAACCAGACTCAAAGAGGCGATGCGGCAGACCAAAAAGGAAATGGCGATATGAACTCGACGTATACCTGCCTGATTGGCGTGATGCAGCTCTGAACGGAGGAAAATGGAAAAAATGGAGGCCTTTGCTCAACAATGGGACACATAATGGACTTGATATAATTATAATAATAACAATATAATAATTTGTTTGTCCGAATCTCTACGGGCGGCAGTAGTCGCCTGCTCAATTGTTTTTTTATTCTATAAAAAGTATATCCATTACTTGACGACGAAACGTAATCCAATTACTAATAATCCAATTAACCACAGAATAATAAAGGTTTTAGTTGTGTGATGGAGTGTAGTTTTTAAACCAACATTCGACGAGCAGCCGCGTCACCTGATGGTGGCTCGACACTCCGTCATCAAATATCACAAGGGCACTCATTGCTTTTAGAAGAAACAGTAATCTTATGTTATGCCTCACGCTAAGCACCCAAATACTTTCGGTAGCTTTTACATGAATTAATCGTAACTTAAGTACCTACATATAATTATTTTCGCGTATAAATTACTAGCGACCCGCCCCGGCTTCGCACGGGTGCAATGCTGATATACTAAATACGCTACAGAAAAACTGTGAACGTTGTTTATAAAAAAACATAGCGGCCCGCTCCGGCTTTGCACGGGTTTAAAATATGTAACTCACTGAAAAAATGATAAAATCAATCCAGTAGATTTGATTTATTCATTTACTGCCCGTAGCCCGCACGCGTTTTTGGAGTACTTAAAACAATTCCCCTTTCCTTATCTTTGGAATATATTCGGTCGCGCTATTTATAGGCACGCTGCCGCCTCGCCGCGTCGCCGTAAACGCTACGTTCCGCAATTTTTAAATCTGTACATCTTCAAAAAT
>LUGF01007761.1:19196-29434 GCA_001625245.1 Calycopis cecrops | reverse complement strand
CCGCCACCGGGCCCGCCACCGACCAGCGGGCCGCCGCCGCCACGCTGCGCCGCTGGTTCACCGAGGATAGGGGGGAGACGCAGGTACAATAAAAAAAGCTAAAAAAAGGAAGGTGACGCTTAATGTGCTCGCCGAGGACAGTAGAGAGACGCAGGTACAGGAAAAAAAAGAAGGTACTACCCGCTTACTGTGCTCACAAAGTACAGAGGGGAGACGCAGATACAGAAAATGAAAAAGAAGGTACTACCCGCTTACTGTGGTCACCTAAGACAGTGCCCAATCGAAGACAAGACCGATATCAGATTTAAATTTGTTCCGTCGAGCTGCTGCTCTGGGTGTAACGAACGGAATTCTTGACTCGCACGTGAACGCACGAGATGTCAATGTGTCGATATACTCTGGCGCCGTTGTTGCGTCCAGAAGCACGCGCGAGTCCATCGCGAATGTACGTATTAGGTTTGAAATAGAATAGGATTGTTTCGATACCGAACTTTTTATACGTAAAACGCAGTGCAGAGCGATTTATGCGCGAGCATACTCACGCGTAAATCGCACCATATGAATAGGCCCTTAACCTATACATTTGGCATCGATGACATCATATCACCGCACTTAATAAGACATTATTGTTGTGTTATAGTCGCACCAATGGGAACACGAAAACGAAGCGGTGTGCCGCTGGCTGGAGCAGCAGGAGGGAGACCACGAGTCCGTGCTGGAGCGCAACCTGAGAGCGATCAGACAGGACGCCGTGCTAGACTCCATCAACCATCTCGTCATGGTGAGTTACGAACATTTGTTAACTGCATACATACTGTAGGAATTGTAAGTTTTGCAGATTGTATTCATATACAACCTGTGTAAGAGAGCGAGAATAAAACCTACGAGTTTACTCTTCTAAAATAAAAATAAACTTAGAACGTAATTCGGATTTAAAAAGGTTCGATGATGAAAATTCTCATGTCAAGAATTTTCATTAGTAATTTGAGAGACTCGGAGTTCAATATATACTCAGAGTTTGGAAAGGTTTACACGGAGGAAATAAATCAAGGAAATATTTATTTATGGGGCTAGCCGGGCTAGTCATTGAAATGTTTGTAATTATTGAAGTATTTGTAATCATTGAAGTATATGTTAATTAATCTGTAAACAAATAAAGAAGATTTGTGAAGAAGTACTTTTATTCCATTTCTCGGACGACATAATTTAATAAGAAGATTCCATTGTAATAGCGAGTGCTCAACCCTGGGTGCTACAATACACACAACGCAAACAAATACACCCACGCACACGTATACATACATTTGCACGCACACGCATACATGCACGCACGCGCACGCACACTCATACACGTAGGCATACGCAATAACATATACGTTAGCAAATGTTTTTGTAAGAAGTATGGCTACTGCTGCTGAATAGTTGATGCCAGCGCGATCAGTGAAGTGCCTCTAGACAATAAATACTACTTTCGAGCTATGTGAGCTGTAGCGTTTTGTACGGTTTTTGAGAGCCCGCAGAATTGTAGGAACGAAGGCTACCCACTAAGTAATCCGGCTAAGTTACTATATGGTAATCGATTGGTACCACTTATTTGATGTTCACTGAAGTACCTAAGTAATAACTTACCATTTTCTATATTTCAGGAATTAACGCCGTCACAACGAGCAGAATTCGTAAGAAAACTGACTGCCTTAGAAATGAATGCAGACTTTAGCAATTAATTTAGTTGAAATATGAATAGTGAAAGCGAAATCGATATTTATTTATGCGGGCGTTAAGATACATGTAGGGAGTGCGTGATTTTTTACTGTGTGGACTCTTTAGATGCACAAGTGTCCGTTCTGATATCATTGAGTTATATAAATTGTAAAATTTTGTAAATGGCGGATATATACTTTGGCGGGTACTTAGTGTTTCCGCCATCTTGGCTCCATGGACGTCCCATGTCATGCTTTTATTTAAAGATGGCGCCTGTGGCATGCATGAAGTCACATTGTTGCTATTTGAAAATGATACATTCCTTTAATTGCATAATTGGGAAAATTTTTATGAAGTATAATGTTGAATAATATATTAAAATATAGGAAAAAATAATATATCAACGATATATAATGATGTTAACAAGTGTATGGTAAAAAGTATGTTATGTTTTATTGTGTCATGAAAATATTTATGTTTTTTATTGGGATGGATTCAAACATTTGCGCAACTAAATATAATTGTTATTATTTGTCGGCGATTATTATTATTGATATTTTATTTTTACCGATATTTAAAAAAATGTAATAAAAACTTTTAAAATATACAAAAAATAAGTTTCACACTGGAAAAAACACCAATTTTCCAATTTCATTAACCGTTTCGTGAGCTTCGTGAGACAAATAAACCAAAAATAAAATGTAAGTGTTAGACTGGAAAGCAAACCACATTTGCTGAGTGATCTGGAGTTAGGTACGAGGAATAGACAATAGAGTTCACTAACGGCTAACTTCAGACTTGTTCATATTTGTGTGCGTGCTGTAAATATATTTAATTCAATTTAAGTTAATGGTGTAATATTATTTATAATCGCCCGTCGCTTGTACTCCATAGAGTTCCTCGACGTGCTATGATATATTGGCGAGTTTGTACCGTACACAGCTTCGTAGGGACGGAGAGATCCGATATGCGCTCTAGCTTATGTTGAACATTCTAGACGCGCACTGCTCAACAACCATAGACATTATTATGGCAACGAGCCAAAACGCAATGGAAATAAAATTAAAAGACGTATAGACGTCAATAAAACCTGACAATGTATTTTCTTTGATTAATATTTTAATTTTTTTTAGTTCCACCAAGTCATCTCGTGTTTAATTTAAAACTTTTTTGTTTTTTTATGCCCAAATGTAGGGATATAATAAAATGATTAGCTTAGTTTCTTTAAATTTACTTCTGTTTATTTTTTGCTCATTGACAGCTATGTCTATGGTTTCTCAGAGTAAATGCAAATATCACAGAATACACAAATTAGTTTTGTATATGTTTTGTATAAAATAAATAGGTATATTAAGTATATACGTGTATATTGAAATATTTGTTATATTTTAAATAAACGAACAATGAGGGAATTTACAACTGGTTATTTTTATTTCTTTCTGCTAAAGAAATCACATAGTTCATACATTATTAACAGTTTGTAGTGTATCTCCAGCATAGACTACTTTTTATTTAGTCTATGATCTCCAGTGGCAGATTTATCACATAGCAAAAATAGTCAATGCTACAAAGGAGCCCTGCTATAAAGCAGTCTATGTGCCCTTAATACTCAGAAAGATATTTAGCATTAATAACAGGTAGTGCCATGCCGCAGCAGGTCGGCACGATCGGGGAAGTATCATTCGCTCACATGTCACCACCGTGAAGTGACAGCTGAGCTGTCGCGCTTAGTGCGCTGTGTAATACGATGCCTCAGGCAGGGAAAAATACTGAAGGAGAGCCAGGGCATAGACAATGAACGTTGGTACTCACTAGAATCGTTGGCCCCTTATACTACAAAACACATCGATACCGCTTCTGTAGAATTTGTTACACTAGAGGGGGCTCTAGTTTAATTCGGCACTGTATCACGAGCATAGAGTATAGACTCGAGAAGTACCTTTTGAAAAGCGTAATGATAAAACATATTTATTAGCTTATTTATTTAATTAATACTTAATACATAAAAAATAATATCTTAGATACACGTGAGGTCTATTTTTAATTTAAAATTATGAGGAAGACCCTAGGGGTCGATTCACACCGGCATGGCAGAGGCCGGCAGCAGCGACGAGCGAGTACCGATTAAAGGGCGTGTTTTTCGAGTTTCTCAAGCTTTTGATCTATTATTATTGTAGATAAGGTTTATTATTGTTTCACGTTGAAAGTGCTCGCTGCGCTGCAGATGGCCGCTGCTATTGTGGCGCGAATCGGCTCTAAGAGCCTGTTCAAATTAAGCTTTTATGCGCGTGTGCACTCGCGCGTAGTTCTAGGCGCAACATCGGCGCCCGAGTACCTCGACACGCCGACAGCTCTGTGATAGTGATAGACGCATCTGGACGCGATATGTTGCTCCAGTATCTCGGCAACGCGCGAGCGCCTACGCGCGAGTCAAAACGCGTAATCTGAACAGGCCCTTACACACTGTTTCAGTCGTCAGCGCGTTTCGCCTTGTGCCTGTTGTCCACGAACCACACCAGGAAGGTGCGGATCTGTGTCGGTCGCAGCCCGAACACGAAGTCCTCGTTCAGGTCGATTTCGCTGCTATCACGATGCTTGCGGTCCGGGGCTCTGGGGGAAAATGGGTACATTGCACGCTATGTAAATCACAGAGACGAATTACCTACTACCTATACTATAACTCTCGCGCACATTACACAGGGGTACAGCTGTGCTTTCGTGTACTGTGTGAGCATCCGATGGTCTATGGAAGGGGGAGAGTAATGCAACTGTATGCGGATGTCTATAGCGCTAGATTGCCCGTTTTTAGGGTTTCGTACCTAAAAGGTAAACGGAACCCTATTACTAAGCCTCCGCTGTCCGTCCGTCTGTCACCAGGCTGTATCTCATAAACAATGGTAGCTAGAAGGTTGTAAATTTTCACAACTTATGTAAGTATTTGCTTTGCCGCTATAACAACAAATGAAAAAAAATAAACACTTGGGCGGGGTGCCCATACAATAATGGTACGGAACCCTTTGTGTGCGAGTCCGACTCGCACTTGGCCAGTTTTTAATATACCTATATAATTATATTTCCACGTAATTTTTCAAATATTTTCCCTTGGTAATAAGCAGATACAGACCTTGGTCTCATGTCATAACGAACGAAAATTAAAATTGCTAAGAGATTCGGTATCTACAGTAACATTGAAGTGATGGTTTAACATACTTTTGGGGGTTTCATTTTTATTTATAAGATTCCTCTGGTTCATCCACACCAAATGAATTACAAATAAAACTAACCGTCTCCTCAGAACATGTTTTTCCACTTCATCGTCATGATCTTCGTATTCGGCCAAGTAATCGTTCATAACATAATAGTCTTCTACGTTAACCGGGTCTATCGAATATTTTTTATCTTTCTTCAGTCTTCTTTCTTCCCCTGTGTGTGTACAATGTAACACTTAGTTAATAGTTCAAGACTCGCGTTCGTAGAATTATATTTACGTAGCTAATACCTTTATCAGTATTGCGGTGTGGGATTTTGGTCGGCGTAAAGTTACATAATTAAAATGAAATAACCATTTTATTAGGTTGGTGCTTAAGTACCTAATAACACTGGCGCCAACGCACTAATATTACTGACGGTTTTTAGGGTGCCGTATCAAAGTATAAAAAACAGGGGACTATTATCAAAACTTGACTGTCCGTCTGTCACCAGGCTGTAACTCATGGACCGCGATATACAATTTAATTTTTTACGGATCCATGTGATTCTGTAAGCCCTATAACAAGAAATACTATAATTGGTAAATGATAATTATTATAGCACTGAACAAAAATCTTTACAAATTTATATATGTAGGTCGTTTTATATAAAATGTGTGCAAACGCCCATACACATATATTTTAATAAGTTTTGATGTCGTACGTCCCATTTGGAATATTATAGACCTATATTATTGACACAGACTTTTGAAAAAGGGATTCAAGTTCGGCACTGATATACCTTTTTTTTTTTACATGTGGAAAATGCATTATGCATACCGCCAGTCACCGGATTTATCTGGACGGTTATGCGGGACTCGCACCCGCTAAAAACCACATGACAATCATCTTCACGCCATTACCGAGTAGATGGGTACCACCAATCTTCCACCAAGGCACTGATATACCTAAGAATATGATTTTTTATTGACCTGTATTGTATATCTATATATATATATTATCCTTACTTGAACGTCCAACTCACCGGATTTTCTATTTTCTGTGTCATACTGATCGTCCTGTTCGGATTTCCTTTTATCATGTTTCTTATCCTTTCTCCAAAAAGTAAGTTTCTCTTCTGTTCCCATAGCAAGTAATTCGCCCGAAGCCTTTGATGGCTTAAGTATTCTCTTTCTCGGTCTCCTTTTGTAATACATTTCGTACATTGATTTTGTGATTCCGTCATCAAAGTCGTCATCACTTGTGTCTAGAAGTATAAATCATATCACTGAATTTACCATGAAGTAGGTATCATGTTTTAAAGTACACACGGTACTTTCATTCAAATCAGTAGTTTTTGCTTGAAATCGTAACACACGCGCTTAAATTGGTAGGTAGTAAGTAAGGAGGTGGTAGTGTACGCATACAGACGTATTGGGCCGGCACGACCGGGGAGGTACCTCTCGCTTACTCGATAAACGTAAAGTGACAGCTGTGCTGTCGCGTTTCGTGCGGTGTGTGAGTAGCCAGTGAAAGGAGCAACGCATCTATATGTCTATGGGAGTCGGTAGTCATGAAAATGGCACCGAGTACGAGTGTTCGTTTGCCCTCTTATTAGTATACGGACAGGACTACCGATACCATACAGGCTTGGAGGGAGAATCCAGACTAAGATCAGCTCGACTCGGGGTCCTCTACCCGTCCCTCTATCAGCAGAGGACAGCGTGAATTGAACGAGTGGTGGGTCCGATTAGGACAATGGTGGCGTGCTCTGGTGGCCTGTCCTGACCTGACCCCATTGCACGGTTCCACATCGTATTAGGGACTGTTCAGAGGCAGCCAAACAGATCCTAAGGTGGAGAAGTCGGGCCTCGTCGAGGCCAGGCTGTCGCTGAAGGGATCCTGTTGCTTGCAGATCTGGGACCCTCAAATTATAGCGGCTGAAGGCACAAGCAAGCTTAGTCGGTATTGCATCCCAAATACCAAGCGTTAACAAAAAAAAAAAACAAATGATCTACAAATTCAATGTATCAATTAGTTCAATACCTACCACAATCGGAGGATTCATTTCGATTTACTTTTGCGGTTTGCTTTTCGAAAACCGATTGTCTCTTCGGCTCTCTGCTGTAAGGCGTTGTACTTACTGTCGACAATCTTAGTTTCTGTGGTTCGTCTATTACTTCTCTCAAAAAACTATATTTCTCCGTGCCTGGGACATGAGTAACATCCTTGACGTTTTGAGTAAAATCTATAACTGTAGCAGCAATCTTTTCTTTTGATTTCTCTTTGATTATTTCAGTCTCATTATAGCCTGCTTTAACGTTTTTTGTGTTACCTTCTCTTTCCCTCTCTTTTGTTTTATATGTAGTACCACGGTGCGGTAACATAGTACTGAACGCATCAGTTACACTGCGGTAGTTGCGTATGTTGGGCTGAGGATATTGACGATTAAATGGTGGCCTCTTTTTGTAAGGTCGTCGTCGTGGAGGTCTGATTATCTCTTCCGAAGAAACGTCTGGAAATAAATATATACGTATCTATGTAACTTCAAGTTTAGATCCCGTGGAAATATCGAGATGAAAAATGGCCGATTCTCAGATCTACGCGATATGCACACAAAACGTCATGAGAATCAGTAGAGCCGTATCGGAGCCGTACCACACATCCAAAAATATCTATAAGTAGTACCTGACTGCTTGCCCAAGGCTTGGTAGATCTCTTTGTCATCGACATCTTCTGCGTGTACTCCGTCGTTGCTGCCGGGGTAGGTATACCTGAAACGATAAAGCTTGTTTATATTCTAACTACACACGCACACGCACACGCTCACGCACACGCTCACGCACACGCACGCACTTGCACACGCACACGCACACGAACACGCACACGCACGTACATATGATATCAGTGACAGCTATGCTCTCGAGTTTTGTGTGTGGTTGTCCCCAGGAGGGAGGAAAGCAGAGCGACGCATCTGCAGGCAAATCCCTAATGATGACAGAAGTCCTCTGCCTCTCCTAAAGAGCGCCACAGGTCCCAAGCTGCTTGCCTCCAGCTGCCCAAGGAGACGCCTCCAGTCTACAGCTGATGATAGTGAGGCTAGCTACCTAGAGCTCCAGTCCATCTGCCGCGCCTCGTCCAGCCAGTGGTTGGCACCCAGTGTGGTCTCCCGCGCCAGCTTCACTTCGTGGTGGGAGAAGATCTTCCGGAGGTCCACCATTATGTAGCTCGAGCTCTCATCCTTAGCTAAACATACAAAGTAGATACAGTCACGAGCAGCACATGTATACACTTCAGTACCCTGGCACAATAACTTTCTTTGAGTTTTTGATTTGACTTTGACTAAAATGTATAATTTATATTACCTATACCTCGTGACTTTACTTGATAGATACGTGATAAATAAAATAAAATGAATAAAGTTTTCAGACCGTAGTCCAAGGAGTTAGTATTATTACAAACAGCTAGTATAAGCTGTTGTAACATATTATATACTAGCTTCCGCCCGCGGCTTCGCCCGCGTGGATTTCGGACTTCAAAAATTATTCAAAATTTTAACTTATTATGTTATTCTGATATGAAAGCTATGTAACTGTAAAGTTTCATGAAAATCCCTTCAGTAGTTTTTGTGTGAAAGAGTAACAAACATCCTCACAAACTTTCGCATTTATAATATTAGTAGGATTACCTTAAAGCCTTGTTCGCATTGGTCGAGTAATTTAGTCTAGTAGAGTATCGATTTAGTAGCTAAACTACTCGACTCGACCAAATATCGTTCGCACCTTGAGCGAGTACAGTTCATAAGTAATTTGAGATCAGCAAGATGAACAATGTAAAACGCAACGGTTATCTTAATTAAAAATAATATGCTTTTGAAATAAAATGAATTACCTACTAACCTGATGTTTTTTTTTATTTTCAATTTAATTTCTTTTTCTCCGAGAATATTTAATTCTTTTTCTAAATTTAAATATTATGCACTTTGTTTTATTTGTTTATTTTTATAAAGTGGCGACTTCATGTTCCATAAACATTCGTTTTCCAAATATTTGGAACTCAACACTTATAATTGAAGAGTATAATAATAATCATAATAAATAGTATAATAATAATAATATATTAAAAGGGGATTAATAATTTATGAGATTAATAAAAACAAACTATGAATACTTTGACAGCTCAACTCGACCTTTGGACTCGTCACTCGACTAAATCGAAGTGTTCGGACCGGTTCACCGGCGATCAAGTGAGCGCGGACGCACGGTGGGGGGTGCTACTCGCCCGAAAAAATAGAGTGAAATCTATCGACTTGACTAAACTACTTGACTAATTACTCGACTAATTTTTTGGTGTTCAGACACGTTTAGCTACTAAATTACTCGCTACTCGACTAAATTACTCGACCAATGCGAACAAGGCTTAAGTCACTTATAGTATATGTGGTTTCATTTAATGCTCCTCGCTCTTATCAACCCTGTATATTGTATAGGCGTTGTGGCGAACGAATAGAAGCCGGATAATGATAATAATGATAATGAAAATGATTTATTAGATAATGTAGGTACGTTAAAACAAATTAGTTACCCGGCGGTTTCTCAACAAGGTTCTCTAATCTGAGCAGCACCGTCCCCGCCTTCCACGGCTCCAGCGTCAGGATATGAATGTGGCGGGGCAGTCCGTTCACCTGCAGACCTGAAAACTGCGTAACAACATTTGCGATGAGTTTTTCACAAGAGAAATATGTACGTCTATGGGTGTCCATAGTCGTGAAATTGGCTCCGACAGCTCGTTTGCCCCAATTGCAATGGTGGAATGAAATATATATATATACGAATAGTATTTGAATTGCCATCCTGCCCTTGTGGTCACCGAGTTGTGACCAGAGACCAAGTTCTGTGGGAATGTGAGTTGTACGACGACGTAAAGACGAGCGAAATGTAATGTTGGATGGCGTCTCGAGGACTGCAGTGGGCCCGGTCTATCAGCAGGACTTCGTCGCAAACGAACAAAGTTTTGGTCAGCTGAAGACATTTGCGCATATGTGGCACGCCAAGAGGAAGGACATGTAATGGGTAGCTGCAAAAACCACTGACAGGGCCGATGACGACTTCTGTCTCTGTGATGTCAGGCCCCAGAAAGGGGAGATTGATATAACTTATACGGAGAGGTGGGTAGGAGCTTGTTTACCTCTTATACTATAAAAAAAATACTATATACGGCAGATAAAGAACGTCAGAAAGAAATAAATACAAGCTAAAAAGATATATATACTAACCCTCTTATTTCTGACATTTCTCCACTTCCTCCGACTGATCCTCTCGCCCGGAGTGAAGATCAACCACGGCTCCA
>LUGF01007761.1:0-17625 GCA_001625245.1 Calycopis cecrops | reverse complement strand
CTCAACAAGGTTCTCTAATCTGAGCAGCACCGTCCCCGCCTTCCACGGCTCCAGCGTCAGGATATGAATGTGGCGGGGCAGTCCGTTCACCTGCAGACCTGAAAACTGCGTAACAACGTTTGCGATGAGTTTTTTATACGGGGAATATGTACGTCTATGGGTGTCCAATGTCCATAGTCATGAAATTGGCTCCGAACCCTCGTTTGCCCCATTTGTGTGTGAATTGCAATGGTGGAATGGTTGACCTAATGGGTGGAACTTGAGTACGTATTTATATATACCAGTAGTATTTGAATTGCCATCCTGCCCTTGTGGTCACGGAGTTGTGACCAGAGACCAAGTTCTGTGGGAATGTGGGTTGTAGAAAGACGAGCGAAATGTAATGTTGGATGACGTCTCGAGAACTGCAGTGGGTCCAGTCTATCATCAAGATTGAAGTTAGTTGGTCGCAAACGAACAAAGTTTTGGTCAGCTGAAGACATTTGCGCATACATGGCACGCCAAGAAGAAGGACATGTAATGGGCAGCTTCAAAAACCGGGACTGACAGAGCCGATATCGACTGCTGTCTCTGTGTTGTCAGGCCGAGTCAGTATACCGAGAGGTGGGAAGGAGCGTAAGTGGTTGGTGGGTAGGAGCTTGTTTGCCTCTTATACTATAAAAAAAATACTATACAGGGTGTCTCGTAAGGAGTGGACCAAGGGAGTGTGGGAGATGGAGGCAGTCATAATAAACATGGAACCAAAAAAAAATTTGAATTTTATTTAAGAGAAATTTATTTATTTTATCAAGGAATACAAAATATGCATTAAAAAAAATTTAAAACAATCATATCTTTTAAACTATTAGGCTTAGACAAAATTTTTTTTTGGTTCCATGTTTGTAATGATTCCTTCCATCTCCCACATACCGTTGGTCCACTCCTTACGGGACATCCTGTATACGGCAGATACATTCAGAACGTCAGAAAGAATTAAATACAAGCTAAAAACCTATATTTACTAACCCTCTTATTTCTGACATTTCTCCACTTCCTCCGACTGATCCTCTCGCCCGGAGTGAAGATCAACCACGGCTCCATATTCCACTTCCTCGACATCTGGGAGGCGCGCTCGGCGAAACTCTGTTCATCTACTGCTTAAAAAAAGAGTTCTAGATACCTCATAGAGGAAGGAAAAGGCGAAATAAAAAAAGGTATTGTCTTCGCTGAACACACGACCGGCGCCGGTGAAGACTTAAATAGCAACCACTAATGAAGCAAGAGTGATTAGATAATGGGTCCTAGTAAATTATGATTTTGCTCTGTATTATGCCGCGAAACTTGTTTCGTCGGTTCTTCTTAGGGCAGGGCTAGGGTTGAACCGGTGGTAGATGTGTGTGTGTAGTTGACGTTTAAAAAGCAATTTTTAAATTCTATTTTGAATAAAAAAAAATTTTGATTTTGATTTTGTTTGCTATCGCGTAAGGTTTGGTAGAGTTCGGAATACTCAATCGGTACAGACAGTATTTCTACCGACTGATATTTGTTTATTGAAGCAATGTAGAAGAAAATATTTTTATTCCGCGTCTAGTACGATCTAGTTTAATAATTGCGACAATATCTAGATGGGTAGATAAGTCTCACCCTCTTGTACGTAGTTCCCGAAGTATATCCTGTGCTTCCCTCGCACCACCAGCCCAGCCCCAAACTCCTCCTCGTTCAGAGGCTCGTCCAGGCCGAACCCATCGTCTGTGAACAGTCTCCTGTGAATCTAAAACAAAAGTAATGCGGCATGTTTGTGCTTCGTCGACCATGTCATCACTTGTTTTCAGGCCATGCGTGCATGGAGGCTTCGGGCCAGGCATGCAGGTATACATCCAGGCATGCATTGTAAAAGAAATGTTTACAATCCGACTCCGATACGCGACACCAGTTTACTCCCTCGAACTTGCTGAATCGCGAGTAATGTACGCAACAGATTTAAACTATAAGAGCTTGTCCAGATTCGATTCGAGCGTAAATCGTTTAATCTGGATCAATCAGGCTGTAAGTTTAGCTGTTACGCTTGGCCGATTACTGTTTCACACTATTTCACACATTTTTCATACCACGCTTCTAAATTTCAAGCATTACGCCTGTACGCCAGAAATTCAAGGAAAAACGAAAAGTGAATTAGACTTTTGACTCACCATCAGCTCAATCTCGCCCTCGTTGTAGGAGGTACCTCCCTGGGTCCTGTCGGTCAGCACACACACCTCCGAGCTGGAGTTGACGGACCGCAGGCAGATCCGGGAGGTCACCGGGTAGTAGCAGGCAGGGAGTGGCTTCTTGTGCACCTTGTCTGGAGGTAGGTAAGAATTTTAGTCTGCATTCTTTATTATACCAACCCTTGGTAGTTGGTTAAGATGACAGGTTTTTCTAGGGTTAGGGTTAGGGTTAGGTAGGGTTAGGGTTAGGTAGGGTTAGAGTTAGGGTAGGGTTAGGGTTAGAGTAGGATTAGGGTTAGAGTTTTTTTATGGTTATTACAGGTTTTAGTTCATTTTACTTTTTTTATCTATTTATCATTAAACTGATTACAATTTGAATATAATATAAAATAGTATAATATATGAGATTGCTCCTACTGCTACTCCTGAAATGACCACATCATATTATGGTTATAGGCTAGGGGCTACAGAACTTCGCGCCTCATTGACTGGTTTAATTAATTATTACTTGTTTAGTCAAGTTAATTAATTATTTTTGATTGAAAATTCCAATATATTAATGTTTCGTCCGAACCGACAGACCCTGTCGGTGATGGCGAGATGAGCTGGACTCTTTTCGAAAAGATTGACGCTGTCTGGCACTCGTAGAAAGAGAGAGAGTGGAAAGTGAGTAGAGAGGCATATGCCCAGCAGTGAGACACATCAGACTGATAATAATAATAATATTAAGAGAAAAATTAAGAATTATAATAGTATATTAATTATAATTATTAGTTCTTCTGGATAAGATAAGATATTACAATTTCTCACGTCTAATCTTGTTCAGACAAGTCCTCTTCATCATCTGCCTAGAGTTGGAGTCGGTGTAGAAGATACCGCCGTTGGAGATGTTCGTCCTGAATATGGAAACCACCTCCTTGCCAAGATCTGGCCTGTACGAAATAATAAATAGGTACAATTATGCAAACACTATTATGTGCAATAAAAGATAAAATAAAAGATGAAAACACGATAAAAGCTTTTGTCCATTTTTAGCTGAAATTGCGAGTTTTTACAGCGTCTGATTAATAAAAAAAATAATACTAATAAAGTGTCTTTTATAAACAAAAGTCTGACAGATCTCCGGCCCACTTGGGTAAAATAAAACGTGGTGATACCCCACAGGCACCGGTCCGACGATCCACTCCAGCTCCACGAACTCCTCCCCCCGGTACAGCCTGATCACTTGGCTGGCCCAGTCGGTGTACTTCTGCCGGATCTCCTTCACCAGGAGTCCCTTCACCGTGTGGTACACCACGCGGTTTGTTACCTGCAATATGTTGGCTTACAATGTAGGTGAAATGAAATACAAGCATTTTTAGGGTTCCGTATCTCAAAGAGAAAAAACGGAACCCTTATAGGATCGCTTTGTTGTCCGTCTGTCTGTACGTCTGTCAAGACCTTTTTCTCTAAAACGCGTGAAGGGATTAAGCTGAAATTTTTGTCAAATACGAAGGTCAGTTACGTCTTGATGCCTTGAAAAAATCACACTTCTAAGTTAACGAAATAAAAAGTTTGGATTGTTCTTCCCATTCATACGGAACCCTCGGTGTGCGAGTCAGACTCGCACTTGGCCGGTTTTTTTTTAATATAAGTTCCGTGCGGTGTGTAAGTGGCATATGTAGGAGGGGGGGAGCATGGAAGGCAACGTATCTGTATAGCCTATGTGCGGATGTCCATGGGCGTTGGTTGTTGTGAAAATTACCCCGACTATTCGTTTGCCCCCGTATACAATAAAAAATATTGTCTCAATCTATCCAACAAAGTTGTGACAACTGAAAGCCTTGCTGGAAATGTCAGTACGCCATCGTCTCTAAACTGCTTTATGAGTGGACTGGACAAACTAGAAATCTTCAATCTTTAAGACACACACGCATCAGCTAATACAAGTGCGGTTTAAATTAATAATTATATAAAAAATTGTTCCAACAACCAGCAGTGCACGCGTTTTTGTCGGGCTAAGTAATAAATCGAAAGAAATTATTATTCATGTAATTAATTTTTGTTTTTGTTTTAATTTATCTAATTTTACTTTCGGATCTTGATTTGTTTTAATTTATAAATTGATTTTGTATCTAAATGAATTATTGTAATTGATATAATTTAATTTACTTACCCCATATTGTTACAAATGTTTTATTTAATATGAACAATTTAGCTTTTTTAATCTCATTTTGTTATATTTTTGTTTTATTTTATCATTATTTTATTATAAATTTGTAATTGTTTTATTCATATTAAGATGTTGTTTAGTGTTTTATGTAATAATGTTGTGCATGTCTGTAATTGATGACCAATATGTCTTCTGAATATGTTTATAACTAATTTATATGTTAATATTGTTGATTTGCCTAAATAAATAAATAAAATAAATAAAAATAAATAAATAAATCTTTTTTCCAGGAAAAAAGAACACCGCATCTGTAAAATCTTTATGCATAGACATCTATGGGCGTCGATAGTAAAAACCTCTGAATGCTCTTTTGCCATCTTTTAATGTAAAAAAAGTGTGATGGGCTTACAAAGCCTTGGAAAATCTCGAGCTCGTAGATCCGAAGTTAGTTCTAATGGTTTACCGGATCTTAGCAAAATCAAAACTCACAGCCTGTGGCTTCTCGACCTCCGGTTTGAACCGATACGCTCCGGACTGGACCTCCTTCGGTCCCTGCGTGTAGTAGTAGAGGTTCTGGTCCACCAGCAGCTTCAGACCCTCGTGGTGCTGGATGTACTCCAGGAGCCCGGTCGTCTCGTTCACTACCACTTTCAGATACTGAAAAACGAACCAGTCATGCGGAACTTACTACTACTTGGTGGCCTATGACGTGGGGAGATGGAAGGAGGGCAGCGCATGTGAACAACATCTTTGCGGATGTCTATGGGCGTCGGTATTCCTGAAAATGGCTCCAATTGCTCGGTGTGTGAGTCCGACTCTCACTTAGCTGGTTTTTTGGGTTCCGTAGACAAATGGCAAAAAACAGAACCCTTATAAATTTGTCATGTCTGTCTGTCCGTCCGTCCGTCCGTATGTCATAGCCATTTTTTTTTTCGTAGTTGAAACATTCTAGGTTGAGGTATCCTGTTAGCAGCTACATGAATTTTAAATAAAAAAATATAAAATTAAAAAACAAAGGGGGCCCAGTCCATACATAGAAAGTCTATGGATATGTCTTCAAAAATGATATTAAGGTTACTGAAACTATTTTTCGTTAACATTTATTGTGTGAAAGATAGACGTTTCCAAAGTGGAAAAATGAGTGACCCCTCCCCCCCCTCTAACTTTTGAATTAAGAGAGTAAGAAATCTAAAATATGTATATGCTGTAGATCTCAATGAAAGGTTTTAGCGAGATATCATTTTTACTTTTTGAGAAATAATACATATTCAAAAAACGCAAATACAACTTTGTCGTTCATGCAAACGCAATGAAAAACCAAGTTATTTTATTTTCTGGAAAAAAATGTCGCAGACCTTTCGTTGGGAAGGAACCCTCGGTGCGCGAGTCCGACTCGCACTTGGGCGGTTTTTTTGATAAATGTTCAGTTTGTTCGTGACTAGAAGTATTGTTATTATATTGCACTAATTACGCCCCGCGGTTTCACCCCCGCAAATTTCGACCCTAGGGAATATCATCCCATGGCATCCCATAGGAACATTTTTTCGGTATAAAGACTTATGTGTTAATCCATGTGCCAAATTTCATGAAAATCGGTACAGCAGATCTTGCGTAAAGGACTAACAAACAAATATACAAACTTTCGCATTTATAATATTAATAGGATTAATAATGTTGTATCACCAGTGGATGCTGCGGTCTCACCTCGTTGGATATGTACGGTATGACTTCTTGTTCGATCTCGATACTCTGCTGGGTTTTCTTAACGAAAGCACCTTCTGCCTGTAGAAAAACAATAACTTGCCTTATATCGTGAACTTACTTCGGCATGAAATGAAATGACAATGTTTTAGTTAAAAATGTGGACTCGATCTCTATATTTGATCCTCAATACTTGGCTAGTTATTTGTGGAATTATGTCATTTGATAATTTTTCAGGCTTTTTTATTTAGTGTAGGGAATAGGCTTCAAGATTGCCACGCTAACTAGTGGCTGAAATGTAAACCGAATGCTAGCAAATTTTCGTTTGTACGTATGTTAAGACATAATATATCAACTTGTCATTGTCATTGTCTTTTGCTTAGTATTTTGCTAGCACTTGATTCCTAAAATGTTCACCAGGGCGGCGAAAGTGCTGCCTCTATGTTTCGTGCATGTTCCCTATAAGGGGCCAAACGAGCAGTCCAATCTATTTTCAAGATTACCGACGCCCATATACATCCGCATCGATGTTATACAGGTGCGTTGCCTTTCATCCTCCATCCCCCATCCAGGGACCAATGGCGATCTCTTATAAGGATGTGCTTTGTTCCTTTCTTTCAAAGTATTCCCCTTACCAGCTGATCTCGGTAGGACGTTATGAAGTAGGCGTTGAAGCCCAGCGGCGGAATGTTCTCCGCCTCGAAGTACAGGTCGTGCAGCGCGGTGGAGTTCCGGCCGGGCAGCTTGGTGACGGCCGCCGGCAGCGGCAGCATCTGGTACTCCACGTGTTCGTCTGGAAGAAAGTGGAAAGGAAACAAATCACCGGGAGACAAAGGATCACTAGCTGTGCACGCGGTTTAACCTGCGTAAAATCTACCATTCAACTTTTGTTCTTATTTGAGAAGAAAATGTATATCTGTAACAAATTATATTCAAATCTCCTAATAGCTTTTATCTACACTAATGTTGTAACATTCTACATAAGTTTCCAATACTTGACTTATAATGACTACTGTTAAAGCTCAGACAACAAAAAATTCAATTTGACATTATGTTATATTATCCAAATCGATATCGTAAAATCTCATTATAACATTGTGTGAGAGCGAGAGGGAGAGAAAAATGGTGAGAGAGACGTATGTCAAAATCCTTAACAGCGCGCGCTCGCTCCTGATTGGCCCAGAGCGCTGCAGCTGCGCTCTCATTGGTTCAATGCCAGCTTGCGAAGGATTTGCGAGAAAGAGACAAAGCTCTACAAAAAAATGAAAGCAAAAATGAACGCCACAGACGACGAATAATCTACTGTTTAGTAGAAATTTAAAAGTAAAGTCATGTGATTTTTTCACATTATATTTCAACATTGAAGCTAGTATTTTAACATTGAATTATAAAAAGTATATATTTACGCACCGCAATTTTTGCAATCAAATTAAAGTATTTAATAAAAATATTTATTTTCAAGAACATTTTAAATCGTCGGTCAAGCAGTCGTCGCCTCGTCGGTAAAACAGTCGTCGGTCGGACAATACACGTACCTACCTACTTACGCGAGAATTTAATGTTTCGCAATGTTTGATTAAATGATTAATTGTATTAGTGAAGATAATTTTTTTTTTTATAGTCTTTTTGATAGTCAATAAAGATAATATAGAGTGGTCTGTTGAACTCTTGGAATTTTTCAATTATCATCTCTAGCGTGTGTATATGGTCGACTGTAGAGAAACCGCGTCTGAAGCCCGCCTTTTCTACTGGTTGGTATTTTTCAGTGATTTCTTTTATTTTCTTGTCTATTATGGAGGAAAATAGTTTATATATTGAAGGCAGCAAGCTAATCGGTCTATAATTGCCAATATTGTTTGGGTCTCCTTTTTTGTAGAGCAGTATTATTTCTGAGTCCGACCATTGATGAGGAGTCATTTTGCAATCCAGTATCATGTTAAACATTCTAGTTAAAGGTTCAACAAGACACTTGAATCCCGCCTTTATAGCTTCGTTTGTGATCCTGTCAGGGCCTGGGCTTTTATCTACCTTAAGTGCTTTAATTCCTTTAGCTACTTCGTCCTCATCGATGGTAGCTTTCATCTCTTTTATATTACTACTCGGGAGTGTATATGTTGGATGATTTGGTGAGCTATAAAGGTTTTTATAGAAATCTGTTGCTATTTTGAGTATCTCCGTTCGGTTTTGTGTGTTGTTACTGTTGTTTTTCAGTTCTACGATCCATGACTTATGTGTACTTAATTCTCTATTCGCTTTTTTAGCGCTGCCTGTGACTTGAAGGCATCTTTCAATGATTTGTGAACGGTGTGCCTTATAATTTTGGTTAATTTGTTTGCTAATGAGCTTATATAGTGCTTTTAATTCGTTTTTCATGGACCTCGATTTCGGTTTTATTTTATGCAATTCTTGTCGTCTGACGATGAGTGCCTTTGTCCGTGATGATATTATTTAGTTTTGCGCTGTTTTCGTGATTGAAGTTAGCTCATATGCTTTATTCAGGCTGGTATCTATTGCATTTGTTATTTTATCATAGAACTTCTGTACGGTGTCTGTGGTGTCAAGTTGGCTTGCTAGGCAGCTGTTCAGTGATTCAATGTAGGTTTGCACTTCTTCTTCGTTCTTTAACTGGGATCTATGGCATTGACCAAACTTGCTGCGATGTTTTGGTCTTGAAAATATATTAAACGCTGCCCTAACAGGTCTGTGGTCTGAAGGATAAGTGATGTTTAAAACTTGTATGTTGTCTACATTTTTCGGTAGGTTTGTTAAAATGTAATCTAGTTCATTTTTTGTATTACCATCAGGTGATTTCCAAGTCCATCTCTGTTTATTGTTCTTTTTGAAGAAGGTATTCATAATGACTAGATTGTTCTCATACGCGAAATTTATGAGTCTATCTCCTCTATAGTTTCTATTTCCGTAGCCGTAGTTTCCAGTGACGATTTCTTTTAGTTTGGGTTGACCAACTTTGGCGTTAAAGTCTCCCATGACTATTATATTATTTCCTGATAGCCGTATGGCTTTGTCGACAGTACTGTAGAAAAACTCTAACTCTTCTTCCTGTGAGGCCTCTGTTGGGGCGTAAACTTGAATGATACTTAAGTCAAATTTGTTAATATGCATCCTTAGCAGCGCTACCCTTTGTGAAAGTCCCACGTAACTTTTAACATATTTTTTCAATTGTCTTTTGATTATAAAGCCTACTCCATATAGTCCTGGTGTTTCTCCGATATAGAAAAAAATAAATTGATCATGTTCCTCTATATTGTTGCCTAGTTTTCTGACTTCGGAGAGACCAAGAATATTGTATTTTACGTTTTTCAAAGATTCTGTTAGTTCCAGTAGGTGTGTATATGTCGATAGGGTTCTATATTATAAGTCGCTATATATAGGATGTTTTGATCATTATTTGTTACAGGGTTTGTAGAAAGTTTTAATGTTTCTTCTGGAGGGTTTTGGTCGTGATCTTCCGCGGGGACCAGCCGAATTGGGAGATATGGTATAGTATAGATTTGTTTTTTTTGTTTTTTGGTAGATTTTCCGCGAGAGAGGGTGGTAGTTGCTATTGTTTATTAGTTTTGTTTATTTGGTTGTTTGGTTGGTTATTTTGGATGCTAGTAGATGGGTTTATGGGTGTTAGAAAACTCAGAATTCCAGGTTTTACAGCACCCTCCGATAAACTAGACGATCTTTGTAATCAGGTATGAGATTTGTTTCTCTTATAAGATTGTGCATTTTGTTCTGGCGGAGTAAGATCGTTGTGCCTACGTGATAGAGTTTTTTTTTGTTGGTTGGTGTATCTGTATTTCGGCGGTGTATTATTATTTTATCGTACTTAATAGAGGCTGAGTTTCCTTTTTCTTTTTCTATTTTAACTTGTTCCTGCAACTCTCTTCTTTTTTCTAAGATATGTTTTGGAAAATCTTTTATATAATAGGACGTATCTTTAAGTGCTCTCCTTTGTCTGAAGATTTCTATTTTTGTGCCCAGTGTTGTGAATGTGACAGTTATTGGCCGAGGGTTTTCTCCTTTCTTTCCTATTCTCCTAGTTTCTTGTATATCTCTGAGTTCTATCTCCACGGAGAAATACTGCTTTATGAAGCTTAGCACTATTTTTTCTAAACTTGCATACGATGTTTCATTTTCCGCTAAATCAAAAATTACGATATTCCTCTGTCTTGAATGTTTTTCTAAAAAGTATAATCTTTTTTCTTGGTGTTCCAGTTTCTCTCTGAGATTTTCGTATTTAATGTCCAACGTTTTAAACTTTTCCTCTAATGCCAAATTTATATTTTGTGTAACTTGTTCCGTTACCTTATCAGCAGATTGCATAATTGTTGTTTTTTGCTCGTTCAGCTCATTTTGAATAGTTATAACTGCATATAACACGGGTATTAAAACACTCGTTAGGTACTATTTTGAAACTCGCGTTCGCTCGTTTCAAAAAGTCAAACTCGTGTTTTAATACCCTTCTTTATATGACAGTTGCTTAAACTACTATTACGTAAAAGAATAATGTATACTAATATTATAAATAGGAAAGATTTTAATGACTTTCACCATTTGAATTACTACATTGTCATAGATTAACATAGGCAATTATTTACTACGGGAAAATGGTTCATTCCCATGGGAAAACGAGTAAACTTCTAAACGGCTGAACTAATTGGGTTAAAAATGTATATGGGTATTTCGATGGTTTCCTGGATGCTTAATAAAATATAATTTGATCCGGTAGGTGGCGCTGCTGTCGGTGTGTCAACTACTAAACGCCTTGACTGATTTGGTTGAAATTTTGTATGAGTATTTCCGTTGTTTCACAGACACGAATGCATTATCCATATATTATATAAAAATGAATGTTTGTCTGTATGTCCTTTCTAGAATCGTACTGCTTAATGCATTTGAGAATGTGATGATCTTTAGTAAAGTTGTTCTGAATGCGCCCACGAAGGTTTCTACGTTGGTACGACAAATTTTCAACAGATGGCGCCAGTGTCATTTCAATGAATTTTATATTTTGCTATGATATTCCATGATGACGTATCTGTTTTCTGGCGTAGCAACGCGCGCGTACAGCTAGTAATCAATATAACAAAGCTTTGCATTTTAGGTAGTAGCATTTGTATAGTGTAGACTGAATATTGTCACTGTACTACACAAAGGTATTATAAAGTCCTATATGTCGAAGGGTTTCATTATATTGGAATCTTCCAATACAAAAATTTTAGGACTATTCAAGATTATACACACTATTAATTGATACACAGGTCACCTTCACTGAAATGATATCTAAGACATTTATTGGACAAGTTAGTTTTTTTAATGAAAACCGCTGATTCGCCGATCCTTTCACTTTCTTGAACCATTCCAGTTGAAGCATCCATGGAGGTACTCATCACCTCGGTGATAGCCGGTCATCTATTTATTTATTCTTTGAAGTGAAGAGAGGGCGACACCCGATGTATTGTCCACGGGCCTCGTGCTTCTACGGCTACTCAACTGTACTCCTCTGATGGTTATTAGGTATATTACAGTACAAGGGGGTAAAGGAGTAGTCGACATTTTCATGACTACCCACGCCCATAGACTTCCCCATAGGCTATGCAGATGCGTTTCCCCCCTTCCTTCTCCTCCTCCGGCCAAGGACTACCGGCTACTTATACACCGCACAAATCGCGACAAATATATATGATGATGTACTGTTACCTGGTAGTGACAAATGTCACTTAGATGGGCATGACGCCCTGATCTAACAAAAACGTATCGTCTAGTATAAGTACAGCAATGACCTGGTTTATGCATATTAGGTCAGCCATGCTTGCATGCATGTCTTCATTGAACACTCACCGTTGTAGTCTTTGATGGTGTAATGCAGCGCGGAGACCGGCAGCCGCACGTGGTGGTAGGTCTTCACGCTCAGCGGGTTGTATATAACCACCAGCATACTCTCCTCCGTCTCTGTGAACTGATGATAAGCGAAATTTTCGATTTATGAAACAAAAAAAAAATAGATACGATAACTTTGTCCTATGTTATAAACATATTTCTTACAACATGGCATTCGACTCGCGAGTCTCGAAGGCCGGAGTCTCTGACTTTGAAGTCGATACACTTCGTGTGCGAACAAAGACCGATGTATTTTAAGGATCATTTCAAATCGATTTTTATTTAACAAATATTTCAATTTGACGATAAGTCTATTATCAAGTAGTATTTTGTTATATAAAAATTTAAAACACTTTCTTGAGTTGACTTTTAGTTCCTTATTTTAAAATTTGTCCGGTGACTAAAAACTAACCCTGTATATCAGGATTGAATAAGTCGGAGAAGGAGGTGAGTAAGAAGTGACAGAAAAGAAGAAGGTGACTAAGATGTGGCAGTAAAACTTACCGAGCACTGACTGAGGTTCATCTGGTGGCAGACGGTGAACTGCTCGTTGTTTCTGGTTCTCTTGCGGCTGCCCCACGTGGGCGTCAGGATTCTTTGAATCATTAAAAAAATTACTTGGAAAATAACTTTCAGGTAGCGTTGTAATTGATGTCTCATTTTCATCGTCTTATCAATGTAAACATAGGTATAATAAAACTAAGGAGGATGGAATGTAAATGAATGAAGACTGTACATTTAAGATATTCAAAAATATTTTTGAGGATAAGTAGGTACTTAGAATTCATTTTCACCCACTCACCCATTCCAATAGTTTTTAGAATTCTTGCCTGTTTATCTGTTTGTCTGTTTATATCCACGCAGCATCACGCAATTTTGATGTAAAATTACTCCCTCTAGGTCTCATTTCCTAATTTTTTATTCGGGTATTTATCTGCCTAGTTTAGCGGTGAGCATGTTCAAGCACAGTCGTGAGGTCCCTCTTTCGAATCCTGGGTTAGACCAAAAAGTATTTTTGGGATCTTTCAATTACTAATAACGCTCTCATGCCTCGGAGAGCACGTTAAGTTGGTACTGCGGTCGGGTCGAAATGCCGTCGGAATAGAAAAAAATGAGGAAATAGAGACTGCACTTTGTGTGACGATTAAACACTTGTGCAGTATGATATGTCTATGATATGCCTCGAGATGGGCCGTCGTAGCCGAAATTCGGCTAGGACGACATTAATTATTTACCTGAGAAAATATGAGATTTTCTTAGAGCACGCGTCGACAGCCTCCCACAGAGTCTTGACAAAGTGGTCGATGACGTGTTGTAAGCTGGTGCCTGTAAGAGTTCGCCTTCATAATCATCGCGTTTACTGTCGTCACTACGTGCCCTACCTTTAGTAAGAGGTAGTGGCACGCTGCATGCATGCATACCGCCGAATTGGGCCGGCATGACCAGGGAGGTACCTCTCGCTTACGATCCTCCGGTCCTCCCCCATCCTTCCCAACGAACTGGCAAGAAATACCCCAGAATAGAGAGCAGTGGCACCTCTTTGGGTCGCTGAGCCAATGGAGTAACTACATCTGTACTCCGTCTCTTTCTCTCCCTTCTTTACAATGCGATGCGCCTCATGCTTTCCCTTTCTACTTTCCAGTCACACGCCTTGGCAGTACAAGAGCGTAGATATGACTTCACGGACGCCACGTACCTACTCAGATATGATCAGGTTGTATATTGTTACCACTACTGCTAGAGATATCTGTACTTTACAATATGATGCGCCTCAAGCTTTCCCTTTCTACTTTTCGCAGTCGCCTTGGTTTTACAAGGGCGTAGAAATGACGTCACGTATGCCAGGTCCGCAGATATGACCAGGTTGTATATTGTTACTGCTACGTCACCTGTGATGGCGTCATGGTGTAGCACCAAGTTGACGGCGTGTCTCAAAAGGTGCAGCTCGTAGAAGTCTTGTGTGCTCGACAGCACCGCCAGCTGCTTAACTACCTGCAACAAAACGTATGTTCTTTTATATAGGTAAAAGGAGGACTTGGCGATACGATACTGGCGTAAAGTGACTGCTGTACCCCCCCCCCCCCNCTACCTTGTAGTGGTGGGGGGCTTGCGTACCTCTGTGATTCCCAAGGCTATGTCAGACAGGCTTGGGGAGAGAGGCCAGACTAGGAGCAGCTCAGCTGGGAGGTCCTCCACCCGTCCCTGAAGCAGCAGATGGCGGCTTGGATTAGGATGACCGGGGTAGCGTGGTCTAGTCGAGCATTGGGATCAGGGGTCAAGATGGGAACCTGACCCAATTGCACGGTTCCATTGCAGCGTTTTGGTCCCTAAATCAATTGAAAATAATTGGCACAGAAATAGTTTACAAACTGGAATAACACAGTAGAATGGGTATCTTGGTGTATTTTAACGCGGGAGAAAACGTAAGGCAAAGTCTAAGTTGAACTCACCTGCAAAAAAACATGAGCTCTCTTGGTGAGGTACTTCAGACTGGGTCGGGAGCTATAGAACCCAGTCCAGTACGTGTCGTTGGCACTGCCGTACGGTAAATGATCTCCCTGAAAGTAGAAAGAGGTACCAAGGTAAATTAGTTGTTTTATCCTCATTTATTATCGCCCATATGTATTTTCCATCGCTGTTACTCCAATGAAAGATCTAGGAAGTCACCATTTACATTCTTAGCTGGGTCCTGACGAGCAATAGAATTTCTCTTGGGAGTTTGGACCCACAAATACTGTTGGCTTCCTTTTTATATCAAACTAGCTGTACCCCGCGGTTTCACCCGCGTTTAATTTCTCAGAAATCCATATAAACTTCAATACCCTATTTCACCCCCTTAGGGGTTGAATTTCTAAAAATCCTTTCTTAGCGGATGCCTACGTCGTAACATCTACCTGGATGCCAAATTTCAGCTTGATCCGTCCAGTGGTTTGGGCTGTGCGTTGATAGATGGCTATGTCACGTTTAAGTTTTATATTTTATATAGATAACAATATCTATTTAGCACTCATAATTTCATTAACACTGGAACCAGCGCCAGATTAAGCTCAGGCGGGGCCTCGAGTTTGGAGACATTTAAGTTGAGAGTTATGAATACACCAATCATAAGTCAACACCTGGATCTATCGATCATTGAACCATGCCTGACCACGATTTCTCTGGTAGATAATAACAGCACTAGGGCTGAGGAGAACCCTACACATCACCTGCTCTAGATGCACGGATCTGTCCCGCCGCCCGTACAGGTAGATGGACTTCAGGTAGCAGGAGGGAGACGAGTAGAAGATGTTCACGTCGGACACGTTGCCCTGGTGCGAGTTCACGTAGCTGGAACGAACGATTTTTTATACAGGGTTATTTGTCAAACACCGGAAAGCTCTGAGAAATAAACAGTTAGCATCATTTACAACATTTTTTTTCGACTTTATAATATTGACTAATTTTTAAGATCAGATCTGATGAGTTTGTCCATGTTGGTGAACCAGCTGGTGGCGCTCTGGTAGGTGATCTGACCTGATGAGGTTGTCCATGTTGGTGAACCAGCTGGCGGCGCTCTGGTAAGCGAAGTCCCCGCCCATGGTGACCAGCACGTTGTCATGCTCCAGGTATTTCGCCTGCGCCTCGATCTGACGGAGGAACTGGCCCACCTGGAACCAAGCGTGTTAACACGTGTCGTTGTGACGGAACAGTTCACGTTACGTCTTCGGATTTCGCTGGCCACCTGCTGCTACCTGTATTTATTATGCCTAGGTAGCCAGTAAGAAGTAGTGCCAGCATCTACTTAGTGCCGAAGCGAAGATATAAGTCACTGGGCTTTGGGCGCTAGGTAGGCTTGCCAACTGTCTCGCATTACGATGCTTACATAGAGAAGCAGGTTACCGGCGCCGACAAAATCAGCGCAGTGTCGGCGCCGATACTTTTGGTATCTTATGGGCTCACTTATAAAGAAGCAGGTTTTTACCAGTACGTACGACTCCCAGCGCCGGCCGACCCGTACGGGTTCAAGCATTTGCCGGTAAGTAGGATGTCCATTGCATTTTGAAAATGCAGGACAATGTATCTCGTGTCATCCTCGTATAAGACTTGTGTTCATCAAACTTTGTTTGTTTTCAAATAAATGATAATATTTCAGTTCTTGGTAGTGCCACGGTGCATGCATGCATGTAGCCGCACTTGGGTCGGCATGAGTGAGGTGTCTCACCATTAATAATAAACTTTAAACAAATTCTAATGAGACATGATAAAATACTAAAAGTTTTAAAAATAATATTACTTTATAGATTTTTTTTATGCTGTAAGGGGGCTAACAAGCAGTCGGAGTCATTTTCATGACTAGCGACCCCCATAGACATCCTCATAGAGATTAAAAGATGCCCTCCTTCCTCTTCCCACCTCCAGCGGTCGCCGGTGGCCCAGGAGTCACAGGCGACATATACAACGCACGAAAAATGACAACAGTTTCTTAAACTTAATGTATTTTTCAAATAACTGATAATATGCGCCATATTTTTTCTTCTTCTGTTAATATTAGAAATATTAACTGTTCTTTTCTTTCTACATTTTATATAAATATTTTCTATGAGAATTAAATCGTCGTCCGATGAACTGGATGACATGATTGTCACTACGGACAGATTTGCCTGTTTTCTTTATACAAGTGAAACTGGCACGGACCGGCACGGCGCGGCGCCGACTCGCGCTGATTTTGTCGGCGCCGCTAACCTGCTTCTCTATGTAAGCACCTTTAGGCAGGACTTCCCCCTTCTGAGCCCCTATCCAATACGTCCCGCTTAGGGTGTGTGCGGGTCGCTAATTGTCCCGCTTTTCGACCAGCACCGATAGCCGGCCGGCCAAATGATAGGCCACGCAAAAAATAGTTATTTAGAAAGTACCTAATTTAAAATGTTCTTGATAAAGTGTTATTACTACCACGGCGCCTAAATAAAGGTTATTTACGCTATTTCACGAGTAATCGAATAACAATTGATGCACGCATGCACCAGACTTTGAGCGGTATTGTACGTATGTTGTAGTCGACCTCGCGACCAAAAAAAAGCTCATTTTTTTATTGAACTTATCTTCGAGTCACTTAAACATATCTGAATTAATTTTGTACACATTTAGTGTATCAAACACTACATATTACTAGATTTCCCATGAAACTTCGTCCTCATTCAGCAGGTTTTTTTCCTCTTTACGTTTCTCCAGATTTTTACGTGCAGCTATCGTCCCAAAACCATTGGGACAGTCGGCTTATGCTATTAATATACAGGGTTAGTTTTTGGTCACCGGCCAAATTTTAAAATAAAGAAGTAAACATAATTCCAAGGCTGGGTTTTAAAAAATATTATCGTCTAATTGTAATTTTGTTAAATAAAAATCGATTTGAAATGGTCCTTAAAAATACATGGATCGTTGTTCGTACACGAAATGTATCGACTTCAAGGTCAAGGACGCCGGGCTTCGCGACACTCGAGCTAGATGCCACATGGTGACCAAGAAATATGTTTATAACATGGGACAAAGTAATTGTGTCTAATTATTTTTTTAAAATTTTTTTTTTTCATAAATCGAAAGTATTATTGTTTCCGAACCAAACTTGAAAATTTGACCGGTGACCAAAAACTATAACCCTGTATATTCCGTACCCGTTTGTCCGCATTGAATACGCCGCTGTCGTGGTCGTTTACCACAGGC
>LUGF01007757.1:15770-26873 GCA_001625245.1 Calycopis cecrops | reverse complement strand
TACAGACGAAGCTGCACTGGGCTTTCAGTTCTGCTAGCGTAGATTCTATCTAAAAAAAATAAAAATATTTACATTTATTTTTGTATAGAAGTAGCCTGGGAGGAGGGTACTATTTCCAAGGTGTGGTATCTGTCATAAAATCTATTACTTTGTAATATCCCTTACCGTTACCACACAAGCGTTCCTTAACTAAGAGAGAGTAACTGAGAGTGAACTGTCAGTATCCCAATTTCCTTAAATTTATCTCTAAGCGCGCGTGCGCTAAAACCGCGTTTTTATGCAAACTAGTGGAGCAACAAAATTAACTCTTGCGGTACAAATTAGCAAGAAATTAGCAACAAAATACTAGCTACTCCCGGTTGCCGCCTTATGAAATGGTTTTGCTGACGTAATAGACCTACGAAAATAGCATTTATGTCGGCAGCATTTCCTCACAACAGTATGCCATAAGACATAATGCTATGAAAGTAACTAAAATAAACTAATTTTGCAGTATATTCATCTGTAATTTGTCTAATTTTTCTAACTGCAAATGCTGCAGAACTAAGTCTATTAGCAAGTTTAGTAATTTAGGTCGGCGGTGGCACCGAACTATCGAGTCGTGGTCTTATTTGACACCGGTCAACGGCCGACACGGTGTTCCAAAAATGTAGGACACCTAGATACGCGTGAATCACTCAAGTAGATTGTTGTAGCAGAGTACAATATAACTGTTATAGTGTCTACATAATATTACTATATAGTGAATTGACTGCCTCGTGGTCTAGTGGTAAGCGTATCAACAATCGTTGACGTGAGGTCCTGGGTTGGAATTTCGTCGGACCAAAAATTGTTATATGGATTTTTCAATCGGGGTCAGGAAGTTGGCGGCGTTACACCCCCGTACTTCAGAGAGCACGTTAAGCAGTCGCAGTGTGGCCCGGCTAAACAAGCCAGGTGGAGAAAATTCGTTATCAGTTTCTCGAGATTTGATAACAGGAAGTTGTCAACAACACCCCTAAACCTAGATTCCTGGAATTGTATGCATTTTGCATTCCAAATTGATGAGTCATAGGGTGCCAAACATGAACAACAAGTTAATTACAGATAATTATTAGGTCAGTGTTGTTTATGCAACAGTTACAACAACATCGTTTTATGTCAGTGTATTCAAAAGTGCAAAGTTTTAATTACGGATCTTTCTTATAAAGGTATTTACATTATATTTATATACTACGAGCTTTCAACATTAGTTAAATATAAATTTTAAAAATATTCGAAAACGTGCTAAAATATTATCAGATTTTTCTGTGTTTTACATATTTGATGGACTGGGAAAGCAATGTAGATTCATGTATCCCGACTGTAATTTTAAAATATCGTAGATATATTTATAAAGTAGTGAATAAGGTCATTTGTGATCCGCAAACTCGCATATAACATAGTTTGTTTTTTATCAGGTAGCCCGTACTCTATCTCTAAAACAGAGATTTTTGAAGAGTGGCTTAAATACCACAAAGATGTAAGAAATAATCGTCTATATGACTTTGTTTCTACAAAATTTCATTTTGAAGACATATCTGAAGAATTCAAACGAGAAATTAAAATGATGTTGTCAAGCTTATCGTCAAAAATAGAAAAAAAGTGGATTGCTTCAGCGAGGTCAAAAGAAGTTTTTTTAAAGAAGACTAGAATGTGGTTGGAGGGTAAAGATGTACAGCTTTACGTTGCCCACTTACAGTCTACTGATTCACGACCTTCTACCTCAGCAGGAAGACCAACAATTGATTTTGAAGACTTTTCATTCAGGACCAAGAAACGCGCAGTTCAAGACTTAGTACAATCGCGTAGTATGGGAGAGCTAATAACAGCGGCTGAAGTAACAGCGCGATCCTCTGGCCAAAAAAAGTTGCTACACTAATAAAAGACGTTGGTGAGTGTTCCGAAACTGCAAGTTCCCGTAAATCGGTTCAAATGCAAGACCAAAGACAGTTAACCTGTGATGAAGCATTGGCTTATTTTATAGACACTAAATCTTCCGTGCATACATATAACCAGGAAAGAAAATGGGCCACGAAAGTAGGGCATCATGTGTTCCCATCATATAAATGTGTCCAACAATCTAAGCGTGCGTGTTATCCACCCAGAGAACATATCTCCGTTTTTGAGACTTACGCTCAAATCAACCTGCAAGCCATGCTGGATAAAACAGTTGAGCGCCTTGTAGAAGCTCAGAAAGAGGTAATTAAAAGCGTACTTCCTTGTACAACATACACTCTAATTTGCAAATGGGGTTGTGATGGGAGTTCTGGCCATAGCACATACAAGCAGAAATTTGAAAATAGCGACAGTACTGATGAATTTTTATTCGTGTTTGCTTTTGTTCCTCTCAGGCTAGTTGACAGTGAAGGGCATATTGTTTGGCAGAATCCTCGTTCGTCATCTACAATGTATTGTCGTCCCATAAAATTCATTTTTGCGAAGGAATCTACTGATTTAACGAAAACTGAGACGAACCAAATTTTGGAACAAATAAATAATTTAACTGTTACATCTTACCTACTCTATTGTCGATGTTCAAATTTCTATTCAGCATAAATTGTTATAAACAATGACTGACGGAAAAGTTTGTAATGCGTTAACGGAAACCGGAATGGGTTTCCGTTAACCCAGTCCCAGTGCTTTATTTGTGGGGCTACCCCTAAAATGATGAACGAGGAAGTAGGCCACTATGAAAGTAATGCAGAACACTTTGGCTTTGGTTTGTCGACAATACATGCTTGGATTCGCTGTTTCGAGTGTCTCCTACTCATTAGCTATAAGCTCGATATTAAGAAATGGCAAGCTAGATCTGCAGATGAGAAAGCTAGTGTGAAACAGCGATCAAATAACATTAAAGAACGATTTAAAAACGAAATGGGTCTAATTGTCGATAAACTTAAGCCAGGGTATGGTTCATCAAATGATGGGAACACTGCTCGGCGTTTTTTCAAGAACTCGGAATGAAGTGCAGATCACAGGATTGGACATAACCATTATAAAAACTTTAATGTTTTGTTGAGAACTCTGTCTTCGGGTTTCGAGATAAATATTGTTGAATTCGGCAAGCTTTGTCTTGAAACCCGAAGGCAATATTTAGAGCTCTATTCATGGTATTACATGCCATGATTCCTATTGGGCAGCTTTCCGAGGAAGCTCAAGAAGCTAGGAATAAAGATTGCCGTAGATTCAGGGAGCATAATACAAGAAAGCACTCGCGTATTGCGACCAATACCGATTTATTAAATATGTTAATTATAACGTCTGATCCTCCGATCAATAGCCTCCGGGAAATACCTAAGAAAAAAGCGGAAAATTTAGGTCCAGAAGTGTTGAAGCTCATTTTGGCTCCCACTATAGAACCAAGGGGTCTGCCACAAACATCATCTTCTGCTCAAGAACTCAACTGATTACGATTATGAATCATCAGACGATTAAGACATAGATTAGTTTTTTATTACTTTTATATAAATTTAACGATGTATAATTGTATAGGTATATATTTGTATAATAATTCATTGTTTAATATTAGGAAGATCAAATCGTACTTTATATTAGTATAAGTTGATGTTTGTTATTTTTGATTAATAGATTTTTTATAACTTTGCATGTGAATATTGTGTAATAAACTGATATGCTTTTAAATCTCGTGTTTTAATTAGAATCAATACAATAAATCTGCATTAAAAAACTATAAAAATGCATAGAATAACAATAATGTCAAAAAATAATTTTGTCCACCTGGCTTAGTCGGCCACACTGTGCGTCGCTCCTGCGCCTGATTTCTCTCCGTTCGTGTCGTGTTGCCGTCCCATCCAAAAATGAGAATGAGGGAATAGAGAGTGCACTTGTGTCTGCCGCACACGTCTTGTGTACAGACTGTACTACAATATGTCCGGCGCAGATGGCTCGTCTCTATAGAGACGGTCGCCGTATTCGAATGGATAATATAATTGAATGTATATAGGTAGGTACCTACATTTGACCAACTTATTATATCCATTGACCAATCGCTCATAATTTGCTATCTTTTATTAAGATGTAACACGGTATCTCGTTGTGTAAGCACCCAGTACGGTGTTATGTAAAATATAAACTCACCAGGTCTATCGACGGTAGGCATTTTCATTGTTTCAATTTTGTGTTCTATTTTCCAATAAAAGAACATTTTCTTAATAATAGCCATAACCACGGCTATAAGAAATATGCTTAGTCCAAATAAAATAGTGTAAAGGGCCATTTAAAGTGATATAATTTCAAAATAATGCAAAAGACGGAATTGTCAAACAGTGCAACAGCTATAACAATTAATATTTGAAAAGGTTTTTTATTTAATATATTGGCTCAGGCAAAAGATTTGAGCACTGAACCTGTGTAAAGATTGGCCGATGCGGTGTCTGTACTGATATTTGATATTCGTTGCCGAGATCGGTTCTGCTTCTCATAATATTATCTTTATTTTCGTTTCATTTGTAAAATGCTGTAAAATGTGGTAAAATAATAATGTGCAAATTGTTTTATATACTTCTTTTGTATTTCTATAATAACCAATAACTATACAAATGTAATGCACAAACTCAATTATCCATCCCATTGTGCTGGAGGCTGCAGGAAGACATGTCAACAAGTAGAACTAGACAGACAGTTCCTTACACAATACACATACATACAATTTAGAAATGTACATACCACGAAACGGTGGTACGAAAAATGTATTTGACATTTATACAATTTAATCTAATTTAAATCTCAACTAGAATAAGGGCGAAAATATAACGACGGGTCAAGTCACAAGAAGTGGCCGAGGGGAAATGTGCGGAAACTATCGTTTAATATAATGTAAAGCTTAGAAATGAATGAAATGTACTTGATATAACATGTGACACGACAAGTTCGTTTCCTTTTCCTATCTTATGAACATTTAGTTTGAAAATATAGTGCCGTAGCTTGTCCACACAACTTTCCTTCTGTACAAAAAAGTTTGAACTGCTTCGACACATTTGGAACTTGTTTCTCCTCCGACTCTAGTCACCCAACCCACCGGCGCATCAACACTTCTCATAGCATCCACCAGATCAACAATAGTTTTTGGATACTTTTCATCCTTTAGCAACAACACGCAACCTCCTTTAGCCGCAAACTCTAATAGATTGTGTTTATTTTGTTCGATGTCAGAAATGTCGCTCCATAAAAGATAAAAGAATAAAGGTCGTTCAGTACCGGCACAAACAAACTTGTCCGAGACGTAACAGAAGCTGTCGTCCGTCCGAGCGTTGTGCTTGTGCACTTGGAGTTTAGCAGCTCGTTCGTGTTGGGACAGAGAACTCCAACATTTCCATAGCTCCAGTAAATTTCTAGGTTCAACAATATTTACCTGATCTTTATCAGAAATGGACGCTTCTATGAAGGAAAAAAATGATTGAGATACTTGTGGGGGTCCATCGAAGTTACCGTAACTATTTATCCAGATGACAGGAGACGGCGCGCCGTGAGATATCTCGCTGCTCTCGGCCACCGAGTCAGCCCACACTGAGATCGCGTACGGCTTGAAGTTATTGAGAAGGGCGAGCAGCTCTCTGACAGTCCGATACGCTTCGACGAGGACTACTCCAGCACCATGTCCCTGGGCGGTACCCTCCTCTCCTCCGACGAAATCGAAGAGAAACGTTTTGCGTCCGTATCTGCAGCCGCCAGTGGACTGGCGCAGCAGCACCTCGTCCACCGCGCCTCCCGACTGCCGTCTCGCCTTGTCCTCTAGTGAGCTGCGGAACCGACGTGCGACACTTTCTTGAACTAAAATGCGTTTCACTCTCCATGGGGCCTGAAATATAACTATAACTGTTACACGAGCGAGCCGCCAGGAGGAGCTCCTGTACACTCTGCTTGTGCTGATGTTTATTGGAACCGAGAGTCACGAAACAACTCTCGACTGCTCGTCTGCCACTTTTTAACCATTGCTATTAACAAGTGGTTTAAATTGCCGCTATCGAGCCGACGATGAGCTTATCAAAAGCAATTTTCCAAAATGGTTAGTCTAACTAAATATCAAATAGCGATCTCTATTATACAGGATGTTCGAGAAAAAGGGACACCTGTGTAAATGTAGGATAGGGTACATTAGTAGTATTCGTTTGCAAAAAGAATTTTTGAAAAAATCGCGTTGCGGAGATATGCGGGTCCAAAGTTTTAAAATATTAAACTTTTTTCATAAAAAAAACACATAAAACGTGTTAAGTAAATGATTTTAAACTAGACACAAAAAACATTTAAAGAATCGCAACAGTACTGCAACGTTGATCCAAACGCGTAGAGGTCAATTCGGTTCACTAGACTCATTTAGCTCGACTCGCGCTCGTTTAAGATCAGCCGCCGCGTTAAGGGGAAGCGCTGTTATAGTGAATTTTGTTTTTTGGCTATATCTTTTTTATTATTAGATATATTTTGTTATTTCTTTTTGTAATTGAATGCTACTAATGTACCCTATCCTACATTAAAACAGGTGTCCCGTAGTATTTGACAAGTTGTATATAGATCAAATATAGGAGATACGACGAAGGGGGTTATTTTAGCGCTGAACGCGCGAACTGGAGTCTTATTACGGTTAAATTGGACTAAACTTAGTCGGCTCCAATCCGATACTTTGGTCCACAAAGACTCGACCTCAGACACGAGATTGTTCCGATGTGCAGCGACGTGCTCCTGCGGAATATTGAAACCGGCAGTGTATAAGGCGTCGCCAGTGCTATCATCTGCATAACAATGCCGACCAAAAACCTTCGCTATGTCCAGACTGACCGCCAATGCTCCCCCTTCGACTGAAAGTACTATTAACAACTTATGCATAATTATGTACACGTAGACATGTGGATAAACAAGCAATGTGGTCTTGTTGAGAGGTAGTGTACCGGCGCCTGCTGCGGGGCAGAGGCCGGGGGGCGCAGCACTCACCCGGTCCGGAGTGTCCGCGAGCACGTCCACTGCAGAGTCCAGGTCCGACGCCGCAGCCACCACGGCGGCGCACCCGCGCTCAAGCTCTGGAAGACAATGTGTTGAAGAAATACGCGTGACATACATCAATACAGTCGAGTGGACTCGGTACAAGCTACCGTCTTGCTTTCTTCGCAGAGATGACTCCAGCGGTAATATATGTATACATTCCTGTAATCAGTTCAAGCCGGCACAGCATCACGGACCGCGCGGGGGTAAACTGTCGCGCGCCCATGGTTCATCAAGTCACATGGGGCCTGAGCCCCTCTACAGAGTTGTAAGAACCCTGGTAGATGACTCTCCGCTGACTCCGAGACACCACACGTACAGCCCCGACCGCTCGGCCGCGCTCGCCCGGCGCGACTGCCACGCTCCACTGTCCGCCGGCTTCATAAGACATACAGTCGCGTTTCGTGCAGTTAGTGAGCATCCCTCGAGCAGACCAGCGTGTGTGTGTGTGTGTGAGTGTGTGAGTACGTCGCTACCCAAGCAACAGAAGCGAAGCAGCTTACCTTCTATATGAAGTAGCGCAGACTTTAAAGTACTCTGATGCAACGAGACATCGGCATCCTTTACAAAACGTAGTGCGACTTCGTCGTCTTTAAATCTGAAAGGAAGAACGTGTCAACTACTAGTTTATACTCTACTACTACTGCTCAGGGCGGGAGGCGCTCGGCGACACCGCTGCGAACTGGAGTTGGCTGGACTGTAAGTTGTAACATGTCCCGCACACAAGTAGGTATATGACGGAAATAAAACTCAACTCGATTTATATAAACGAGAAAGTTCGTGTGCATGTTTGTTATTCGTGTATGTAGAATGTACTGGATGGATTTGGTTTAAAAAATATTGTTGTAATATTGTTGTTGTATATTATATATAAAAATACAGGCTTATTTTTTGGTCACCGGCCAAATTTTCAGGTTTGAGTCAGAATCAATAATACATTCCGAGTTTTCTATTTCGATGCATTCCATTTATGAAATTAAAAATATTAAAAAATAATGTTTTACAACATGTGCTGTAAAACATATTTCTTGGTCACCACGTGCATCACACTCGCGACTCACGGTAGGCTGACGTCACTGACCTTGAAGTCAATACATTTCGTATAAGAGCAACAATCGATGACTTTTTTAAAGACCATTTCAAATTGATTTTTATTTTAAAAAATATTACAATTAGACGGTAAAATTTAAAACACGCCCTTGTAATTATGTTTACTTCCTTATTTTAAAATTTGGCCGGTGACCAAAAAATAACCCTGTATAATAACAACAAAACACTACACTTTAACTTTATCTTTAAACGTTTTGTAGGAAAAAAATAATAAATAATGTTTAAAGAATTATTATGAACTAAGAATAAATACTAACATTTCCACGATGGTAAATTAATAGATAAAATAATTGTATTTTCTGACTGACCCGGCCTTTACGCATAGATCAATGAAGAGCCAGCCGACGACTGCAGTCTGTTTCTCGGCGACGACCTCCACGCGCCCCGTGGCCAGGGCTCGCTGGGCCGCCAGCGCCAGCCCCACCAGAGGAGAGTGGTCTCGGAGCAGAACAGGTCGGGGAGTCGCCTCGCTGCGGGGGCCTGTGGGGCGAGAGTGCTACTACTATATGACCGGTGGTTTAGTTCGCAGTAGGCGGTGCCTGCTACATGCTACTACTCTCAGAGACATTTTACGAGTTATCGACTGAGACTGGGTCATGAAAATCTGGCGCTGGCTTACGACCCCCATGTAGTCCAAGTGAGGGCCTGGAGGTAATAGAAGAAGCTTAATATAATGCATGCGCACGAGCTGACAATTGATCTGCAAGAAAAGTTGTTTCACGTCGAGGTCCTCAAAAATAAAAATATAAAAAGTAAATTTCGATGCCGTGGAAAATAGAAAATCATCCCGTGGCATCTCATAGGAAAAAAATAACCTATGCGTTAACGTTACCCTCTGTGTCTGCCAAATTTTATGAAAAGTCGTTTCAGCAGGAATGTCGGTTGCATGAAGGAGTAACAAACAAACAAACATACAAACTTTCGCATTTATAAATTTAGTAGGATTACGAACACAGGATATAGTTGTATGTACATACATACACATAACAATATCCAAAACTTACACAAGTCAGTTCTCGAGGCGCAGTAGATAATATTCTGCAGGATCAGCTTGAGGTCGTAAGCTTTCAGCTCGTCGGGCCGCACTCCCCGCACGGCGTACTCCAGCTGGCAGATCAGCTCGGCGCTCGCTCGCACCAGCTCCGCCAGGCGCCACAACTTCTCGCCCACGTCCGCGGCTCGGTGGACTCCACTGTTCAGACGTGACCCGGAGACACATATTCTGTTGCCGACGCTGTCTTCAACAAACTCCTCGGTGGCTTCGAAGTTAATACCAACAAATTGTCGGTGTTCTCTAAACAGCGTCTAAAATTACCAGAAAAGTTGTTTTGTTACTTTTAGTTGTATAATCTGATGGTGGAGGAAGAAAATTCATATTAGGAATCGCAATTTGGTATAAATTAGACAATTGTTTTTTTTTACTAGTAACACTACACAGTACAGCAGGACCTCTTTAATCGGAACTATGAAAATGAAACCCCCGTTCGGATTGGTGGAGAGTTCGGATTATAGGTCTGGTCGGGTTCGAGTCGGAGGTTCGGATTACAGTGCAGAGCTGTCACAGTATATACCGTAGACAGAGAATTCCGTAGACGTATTCTCTGTCTACGGTATATACTGTATTATCTATGTTTCTGACTATAGTACGTTTTTTAATTTGAGATACTAGGTAAATTGACAGGAGCGATTTTGCTAGTTTTTGTGATACTTAAAGAGCGTTGTGCCACTATCGAAAAAATAATTATCGTTTTTTATAAGTTATCTGCACTGAAACGTGAATGTATTCTATAAAATTAACTAATTAATTAAATAATTATGGTATAAAGGTTAATGAATTTAAAAAAACCATACCACGCATATTCGGTTAAGTATTTATAACTCCAAAAAGGTTTCGTACTTTAATTTTAATTTAAAAGTAAGTAATTTCCTGCGACATATCGCTAACAAAATTCCTAATAAATGTATGGTTGCAGTACAAGAAAATGTTTATTGTTTTCAAAAATCTTGATTAATTTACGTTTTATTGAAATCGGTATAATAGGTCAGCACTACACAAAAGCGCTGATATCATCCTACTAATCCTACTGATTCTACTACCTAATATTATAAATGCGAAAGTTTGTAAGGATGTTTGTTACTCTTTCACACAAAAACTACTGAACGGATTTTCATGAAACTTTACAGTAATATAGCTTTCATATCAGAATAACATAATAAGAAAAACAATTTGAATCATTTTTGAAGTCCGAAATCCAAGCGGGCGAAGCCGCAGGCGGAAGCTAGTTATTTATAAATTTGACATTTATACCTGTCAATTTAATCTCTCAAATTAAAAAAACAGGCTAAGTAGGTATATAGTGGTTCGGATTAAAGAGGTCCTGCAGCTGTATAGAAATTAGTTTGGGGCCCCCTTAGGAAGTTTAATTAATCAAGCACGTTGGGGGCTCCCGTGGTCCGAGGGCCTCGTATAGTTGATATGACAGATACGGCGGTTGCTATGCCCCTACATATTATATTGACAGTACATAGCTAACAAAAAATATTTTTGTATCAATAAGATTGTCGGTGTTATCGCAGAGGTCAGCGCTCCGCTACAACATCTGATAGCTCGTATTCGTTAGCACAGTATATCTGTCAAGTACTTACGCCTTTTTATAATATTTCACTATTTATGTTTTGATTCATTTTTGGTGCTATATTTCTTTTATATCATTCATTTAATTCGTACTCACACAATATGATATGTAGGTAATATCACATCTGCATTGACGCCGGTACCTCCAACCACCTCCGCCCACCTCCGCCTCTCGCTCGTTAGAAATACGAGCGAGCCGGCTTTAAATTATAGTGACTAGTTACTGAGGTGTCGCATTGCAAGTGGTTTTTGATTGCTCTTTCGAAAATTTCTTACAGATAATAAAAAATACCTACAACACCAGGGATATAATTGTTCTAATATTATAGTATCTACTTATTTAT
>LUGF01007757.1:0-13748 GCA_001625245.1 Calycopis cecrops | reverse complement strand
ATTTTTGTCAAATACGAAGGTCAGTTACGTCTTGATGCCTTGAAAAAATCACACTTCTAAGTTAACGAAATAAAAAGTTATAGCCAATTATGCACAAGCTTAATGCCTTCACGCGTTTTAGAGAAAAAGGTCTTGACAGACGTACAGACAGACGGACAACAAAGCGATCCTATAAGGGTTCCGTTTTTTCTCTTTGAGATACGGAACCCTAAAAATTATGTTTATTCCATCCGTCCATATTCAAAAGTGGGCGCGATTCACAATTTCGCGCCATCTCCCTTTTACGATCATATTTATAACTTTTGCATACTCTAATGAGAGTCACTCCACACTGCATTATTTTTCGGTACAGTTGTTTCATCCACCAACGCACTTTTCGGTCATGTTTTTTCTTATGTATAACACTGCGAATAATTAAAAACGCTGCAACTGCTCGTGCACGACTGGCCTGCATGTTGAACGACCGAACACTCATGGGGCGTAAACTTCGTTTATTTGACATTTGTGTTCCCGTTTGCTGCCCAGCAGTGCGGCTCGCTACTGCACAACAAACGGCATGAATTTATTGGCTACAAGTATTTACAGCCAATCAAAAGTATGAGTAACCGATGAAATAGATGGAAATAAATGAGCCAATGAAATTTACACCCACTAGATCAACATTGCGAATCCTATTGGTCGGTTTATAAACCGACCAAAACCGACCAATAGCACTCCATATTTTATAAAGAACAAAATTATAAATATGGACGCCATATTTGTGTGATAAGCGGAGTAGATCCTGTAGATGTTTTGAAAGAAATTTCATACATTTTCGTTCCAAATATCAGTAAAAGATTTTCTTGATTTTGTCAAGATGCCCTATCGTAAATGTTGTGTGCCGGTTTGTTTAAGTTTGCAAGGAAATAGTGTTTTACAGATTTTCAAAATGTGAGAACTGAGAAGAGACTACAAAAATGGGTCCACCATATTGTGGTCTATTGCGAAGCAAAAAAAAGTTTGTCACAAACACTTTGAGCGACGTTTTGTGAAAAGAAGTCGCGTATATGGGCTTGTGCTTATCCTAGTTTGTTCACATGCAGTGAAATGCTTAATGCTTACTGGGGTCCCAATAAATTCTTCTGGTAAGTGAAGTAGACTTTCTCTACCCTACTAGTCTATTGAGGTGAAGGTGTAAGTAAACAACCAGTTTACTCTAGGGGCAGTTAGAGCTACTACCCTGGGAGTGTTATCAAAATTGCTTACGTAAACAATACCTATATTGATAAATCATTTTTTGTTTAATTAAATTAAACTAATTAGAAATTAATTAACTTCATTTAATTATTAAACTAAGAAGTTCATTTTTTTATTATTAAAAGATATATTTTGAGTTACACAAGAAATAACAAACTTGTATATAAATATATTTATAACAATATATAAAATTAATCATATAATATATATGTGTATAGAAATTGTATATTTGTGTAGTAGTAGTGTACAGATAAAGTACATATTAAAAGTATGTTATTCTGTAGCAAATGTTTAGACTAGTACATATTTTATAAACAGACATAGTGTTTAAACTAGTATTATATATATTATAAACAATAATTTGTTACCCTTTATCTTATCCAATTTCAGGTACTTACCATCTGCATCTGGGGCTGTAAAATCAACAAATCCAATGTGTGCTGATGTAAATACACAAATATTGTATAAACCTACAGGTAGGTATGTTTTATGTATATAAATAATATCATGACCCAAACCTATTATATACTTTTACTAGGGGCTACTAAAGAATTCAAAGTCATCGAAGTGTGCAGATAATATTCATATTTATATCCTACATAAAATATGCTATCTATCTGTTTTATATAATCTCTTTTCTTATATTACTTCTACACTCTTATTGATTACAATATTTCTAAGCCATTTAGTATAGGAATTCAGATTTGAGGTTTTAGAATTATGGAATTAGATTTCAGTCAAGTATGTGAAATATACAAAAGAGATAGGTAGTTTAAGATATCGGAATGTTATGATTATTATAACTGGATCTCTACATTACAATGCATCCAAAGGTTGTGGCATATATTAGAGTCACGTACATAGAGAGGAAATTATTAATGCATTGCAAAATATTGCGCTGAAGGATGGGGACTCTGATGTTCTGATAACCCCTTCTTTTTTCGCTCATCTTACAGACGATTGAAATAGAAGTAGTTTTTATTAGAATTATTTTTTTTTTTCAGAAAAAATTTTCGAATTTTTTTTTCGTCTATTAACCCCCCATTTTTATGCACTTACTTACTTGTTGTAGGGTATATTATGGGGAGTAACATAAGTCATGATAAGTTTTATCGTGCGGGCTATCGTTACAGAGTTACACACGTTCGAAGCAGGCTTTGGGGACAGTTTATTTTTCGTCAAAAAAATATTTTTCTCAAAACTTCCTATTTTTATGCGCCCATCCAGTAGAGTTCATGCCGGTGAGTCAATCAGGTCATGTGAGGTTTTCTCGATTTGACGGCCGTTGCGGAGTTCCACGCTCCCGAAGTTGAAGTCTATGGGCGTCCGTAGTCATGAAAATGGTTCCGACTGCTCGTTTGCCCCTTATACTATAGACCTATGTATGACCCTATGTCCAACTGTGAACGGCTATTGGAGCCGAAGGACGTCTACAGTTGGCTAATAAAAGGCTATAAATAAAAACATTCAATATTATTAAAGCATTTATTTTGATTTTTTTTTCAGATAGTAAGAAATAATGAAGACAGAATTGGTCTTTCTTCAACAAGCAAAATGCAACGAGGAATATGCAAAGAACAGAAAAAAAGCAACAAGAAAGTAAAAAAAATGGCGAAGATACAAGACTGCGCGGGACGGCACGCAATATTTTGAAATAAATCTGTAATTTCTAAAAAAAGAATAAAATTGTTAACAATCAACAGTATTTTTTTAATTCTCTACCCTAAATTAATTCAAAATTTAATACAATATATTAAATACCCACGCAATTTTATTCATGATAGGCACAATACTTATCATTCTTTGGCCTGAAAAAAAAAATAAACGTCGGTCAAACAGTCGTCGCCTCGTCGGTCAAACAGTCGTCGGGCTTGTAACGGGCCCCAATTCGGGAATGCTATTGGCTACTAAGGCGAGTAGTGGGTCTATTCTCTATATAGTTTGTGCGAACACTGGAACACTTGCCACGCGCGCCATGCGCGCTTAGTTGATACCAATCGAATATTTGGAGCGCGTTCGGCGGAACGCACTCTTGGCGCGGGTGTTCACTGTTCATGGCACGCGCGCCAGGAGCGCATAGTCGATACGCAGCTTTATAGCAATTATTATAAAGTTGAAATTCATATGACACATAAACTGCGCTCCGCTTCGCTGCCCTTCGCCGCGCTTTTGGTGTGAGTGTAGCCTAAGGAGTCCTTAGGGGGCTTGGAAACTAAACGATTACATCACCTTGTAGAAGAGTCTATTTATAAATATATTACATTGATGTTATATTCCTAAAACATATTAGTAAGTACTTAAACATTTTATTTAGTTTAAATTTTTTTTATATAGAGTAAGGGACAAACGAACCATTCATCACCATCAGAGCCATTCTGAAGACTACCGAAGCCCATAGACATTTCGTGACCCGACAGTCCCGGGAGGCACGCCCGCGCGCCGTACGTCGGTGTTTATGCATCTACTCACCTCATAAGATAACACGTTTGTATCCACTACAGACTACTACTACAATAATGAAACACTTGTATTGAACAAACACTTGTAATGAACAAACACTTGTAATGAACAAACACTTGTATATAACACACTATAAAGTATTGCTACTCTATCAAGTCACATTTGACAATTGACATTCAATTGAAATAAACAACAAGTTACACTTGTGCCTACGAACACAGTGCCGAGTGCACACAACCTCGGTGCTCGGCGCTCGACCGGTTCTACGTGCATGCAGCACACACTACGTCAAGTTGTGGTTGTGCTGATAGTTGATACTCGCAGCAACGATAGGGATGCTACATCGTTTGTAATAAACATCGATGTTTAAGTATCAATGTCTTAAGTTGATAGTGTAATAACGGTGTTCACAAACAGGTGTTTATGAACAATACATCGATATTCGCGTACATAAAGTTTTACACACGTTAAAACGCGTTCTTATCAATATTTATACATTTTACGATGTGATATGAATATTGACCGACACAAACTAAATATTAGCAAGAATTTAGAAATAGAACCAGAGTGAACTAAGAAGAGTAAACAGGCCAACTTCGGAATTTTAAGAGAACCAATAATCCGTCTCGCTCGCACAGTCCGGTGTGAGACGCAGAGCTGGCCGTCTCTTACTTTATATTTAACATATTATGTTGCAAGTATGCAGGTTACCTACTATTATATTCTGTATCATGTACGTAAAGTCTAACCACTTATTCTTGTAAGGTCGGGGCACGGGGCAGGCCTATCATCTGCGTCCAGCAGTGGACATCATCTGTGTCCAGCAGTGGACACCCCCCGGCTGGTGGTGGTGATGATGATGATGAATGTGAGTTTGTTTGTTACGCCGTACGCGTTCCCGGCAAAACTACTCACTCAACAGCCCTGACTACCGGCCGGACACGAGACTTCCGCATACACTTTATAGAGATGAGTTGACCTCCCCGCTGCTCCCCTCCCCCGCCCCGTGGGCCACCGGTTACTGCACACCGCACGGAACGACACCCTGACCGGTCCCATGCAAGTGTCGTGGCACTCCACGACCTTCTACTGGATATAGCAATAAAATGCAATATAAGTTTATTCATGTATTTTATTGATTTTCAAATACTAATGTCATAGTTTACAAACGACATCAGACAACTACTAGGTACATAATAATGTCGCACTACACTAAACTATATTTTTTGTTAAATTAGATTTAACAATTATAAAACGAGTTGTGAACATCTTGTCCATATACTGGTTAATAGTAATAAGCTTTATCTCGGACTACTTCAGGAAGAAACATTTATTTAAACATATTTTATACAGAACCTACAAAAAATGTTCTATGATACCTACTCTTATCTAAATTCTATAAAGAATTGCAACAAAAAATCAAATCATGAATTCAAAGTACATAATAGGTATACTTAAAATTAATACTAAATGTTTCACAGGCTGATATAAATATTCAATATCGATAATATGTACTTATACATAAGAATTAACTAAAATGCAATATGTGGCGCGGTCCACAATGACACATAATATATCTGCGCCATTTATACGAGCAGGGAAGTATTTTGTTTATGGAGGTACAGTGAGGTACAGAACCTACTTATTTGACTACCGACAGACATCATTTCTTTTACCACACTTGCAGTACTTTTCTTATAAAAATAACTTTTTGCAATGAGATTTGTCGCATTGTGTATATAGGTATGTACCTACTCAACTCGACTAGCTATTAAAAAAACAGAGACAACACAACGGTTAATTTTTGCCGTGATTATTCAATTTCTAACTTCAATTTAATAAATTCTATAATATAATAATACGAGATCACAGACCATCCTTACACATTTATATCAGTCGCATTACATTGTACTGAATAATAATTTATTAACTTAGAAAATAAAGAAACAAAAAGGATTACCATTTTATGGGTCATAAATTTATCACAAAAAATGATGACGGGTGGAAAACTAACTGAGATGGTCGAGGACAATGGAGTACGTGGAGTTGCAGGTTTCGTTCATTATTGCTAAACGTGTGTAGATTGTGTGTTTTCAACTTGCGCTATACCTACCTTCAATTTCATATATTGAAGTTTTTAGATTCCTTTACGTATTTATACCTTCTTAAACATTTTGAAATACCTACATAGGTATAGGTACGTTAATCTGTCGTAGTAACGTCTTAATCTTTGAGAAACTAAATTAACAATAAGAAGCGTATCGACAACATCGCACGGTTGTCAGCTCACCTCGCGGTCAGCTTTTTCCCAATCGTGTACCACGTGATCTCATTTTTGTTGTGTAGCCTAAAAATTACCTATACATTAAATATGTGATTTCATTTAATGCCTCTCGGTTTTATTAACCTTGTGTTTCACCTGCACATACAACCACGAGTAAATTATAAACAATTACTTATTAGGTATCATCAAAATCCGTTAGGTTATATTGGCGCGATTAAGTAACAAATATGAACGAACCTTTATATTAGTAAAATTAGTGTAGGCTAAGTACATACTTAGAAAATCAAGAACAAATGTTTGTACGGATTTTCAAAAATATTCTAAAAAGTTTGTAATAAAAATAATGTCAACGAGATACACAGTCAACAGCGACGGACCACGAACTTGATACCTGAGCGACGCGCGACGTCGTCCGCACAACGCAAGGCGCGCGCTCCAAGTGCCCAACCATAATAATAACGTGTATTGTGTATGGAAATAAAAAAATCATTCCCGATATTCCACAGGAGCGGAGCGAGAGCAGACCCCTGTGGAACGCCACACTACTCCTTCTGTCGGGGCTAGTATCCTAAAGACCTTATTACGGGTACTAGACAACTGAAATATAATTGATATTTTTATAAAGATTTGTATAAAGAAATACATATTATAATACACAGGCGGGATTTAAACCCGCTGGCGGGAACTATGTTACCACTGCGCATGAGTTTAGACAAAATTGGAAGTATGTTGAATGTTTACTAACTGCTTGAAGTAGCTGTTGACCAGGACGATAGTGTAAAAGTTGAACCCTGTAACATATAATAATGTATCTTTATCAATATGACATAACCGGTGCAAATCTATAATTTGTCTAAATATTTAGTCATACGTAAAACATTACCCCCTTATTAAACATAGAATAACTTTATCCGAGTAATAACCTAGTAATAAACTGACATCTGTCAAATTCCATATTAAAAAACACATAAAAAGTATGGAATTTGACAGACGTCAGTTTATTACTAGGTTATTATTTGGACAAAGTTATTCTATGTTTATTAATAAGGGGGTAAGTGTTAACGAGTAAGAACACTTACAAATGTATAAAGTTTTGAAGAATAAGATGGAGGTGTCGTATTGAGTTGGTGTAATCAACGCGACAATCACTAGGAGGAGCAGATACGTGCCCACCACAGCCACGTATATACCGACGATGAAGGGGTGCATCTGTAATGGACAACATACTGTTCATATACATAGCGGCATGTTTCTTGTATTCTTCGTTTGTCTGCATCTAGAGGCGGTATAACATGTGTAAGGATCGGCACCGCCGGAGGTACTTGTTCCTCACAAAATACCACCCTAAAGTAACATAACTCTCTAAACGTTTAGACCGGATAGTGAGTAGCCGGTGACCCATATTGTGCAGATGTATGTGGGCATCGGTAGTCGTCAAGCAGCTCCGAAAAAAGGTAGTTGTCGGACTGGTGAATTTACATGGGCACTTGGAACAAATGTGGCAGATTTGCAAACCTTCTAATAACCAACCACTAATTTAGGCATAGCTTACACATTATTGTTTCATTGAATGCCGCTTACTTAGACAATACTTACCAATATAACTCCTCTTATAAAAATCAACTCAATAATCAATTTACCAAGACATACGGCAGTCATACCGACGCTTATGATAAAATATGCTGTAGTTAAAACCTCGTGTGCAGACGAGACAAAGGAACCTCCAGGTTGTGTGAGCCAAGCAAACATTGCAAATGTGACGACTAAATAGAGAGACAGCAGCTGAAAAAAATCAATTTATTGTATGTATAAAAGAAAAAAGTGCAGTGCCAGTTTTGGGTTGGATGCAAAGAAGGTGGCAGAAGATTGATCTCCTTGGTGTTCATGGAAAGAGGACTTGTCCGGCAGTGGGCCTACAAAGGCGGGTGATGATATTTTCCTCAATAATATGGTCATACAAATTCTTCTGTTTTCTCGTGGCAGTGGTTTAGTTTTATTTTATTAGAAGCCACTCACTCACTCACACACTTGCCACTAAAAGATCATTCTGAGTGCAGGTAGTGGCAGCAGGCACAGTGGGTAATGGACAAGTGTCGTGAAGTAAAGCTTGCATGCTGTATGTTGGTGCCTCACATTGACTTTGATGTGAGACATTGATCTCCTGAGATGTATTTAGTCCCAATGTCACATGAAATGTTTACATACACATTTTACTGTGGTTCCTTTCAAGCTAGACAATATTAGAAAATAATATAATTATGACAGAGGTGCAAAATCCAGACATTAACACTTAGAACAAACGCAACCGTTCTGGATGAAATGCCAATAATTCTTAGTAGACTGTGTCATTATAATAATTATCTGGAAGTGGTGCAAGGAGTCAAAATATAATTTCATACTGAAACCGAGAATAAGTGTGATAAACTCCATTCAAAAACTTCATTTTTATTCTATAATATTAAACAACATTTGTGTAAAAAATAAGTCATACCGCATTTATAATGCCTATAAGAAGGTTGCTAGTTTTCAAGTTGAAGCATAGTAAACCATCCGTATGTAGAAGCCCCATTTTGAACTAAAAACAAACATTAATAAATATGTTATTTAATAATAATAAATATAATAGCATGATAAGCCCTGTCGTGTGTAATAGAATGATATTTTTGTCCATTTTCATCCAGGCAAGAGTTTTTAGGAAAGTAGATCTGATCTTTCAGATCACTAAATTAACTACACTATGGACATCATCCCATCCCATCCAGTGGTCCATCAGCTCTTCTTTTTCCAGAAATCATCCTTCTTGCTAGATATAATCCAATAACAAACATGCATGCAACATTGAAAATTGAATTCTGCAGGCTAACCACGTAAGTACCTCTTTCTCAGATGGTACAGTTGCAGAGTGACATCTGTGCTATTACGTTTAATAGGATTTCTGAATAAGAAACATATGGCCCATTACATGGAAGGAGGAAAAGTGGGCCACGCAACTGCATAACAGCCATGGGCATAGGTAGTCATCAAAAGACACTAACTCCAACATACTACAGGGAAATAAAAAAAAATATTCAGTAATAGATTTATATTCAAATAGTGTACACCTGCTTTTTTTTCTATTGTTATCCTTTTTGGAACTTAGTTAAGAAAGCATAATATATTTAAGTTTTTATTTTGAATAATTTTCCAATTATTTCTTATTAATAATCTTTTTTAAACTCTTTTATATTATAATAACCAATAATAGATATTTAATTTAGCTATTGTTTTAACTATAAGAATATAATTTTACCTATAATTAAGAAACGATTTAGTACAAGTAACCATGTACTTATTTTGTATTTATAAGTATGTTTTAATGTATATCTTGTTTGTGAAATAAATAAACTCCAATGGAGTAGAGAAAAACTTGTACATAAGAAACATTAACAAGGTGTACTTACAATAAATATATTCTCAAACCTAACGAACAAGGACAAAAAAGGACATTATTTTAACAAGTAAATAATGCCAGCGATATGAATTAGAACATAACCATTGTTTTGATCTTAGATGTAGGCAATAAAAATAAATGTACCCATAATCCTTTGACTAAATTTGCGACTCATTTAAAACATCAGCTTAATTCTACTGGTCTCATTTAAATAAATGTTTATACATTCATTTAAATAAGACGAGTGTTGTGATGAAATAATAGTAAGAACAATTCATTTATAGATATTCAAAAAGTTTATTTTCCACATCTTTAACATCAATGGGATATATAGAATTTCTCGAGAAATGTAATTCCATCAGGTTTTGGCAATAATCACAATCCATAGCAAGTTGAGTTCTCATATTAGCTTATTACCTAATTAAAAATATGAAAATACTATCTATGCTCCTCGATTTTATCCGCTTGAATCTATCCTAAAGGAACCATTAATTTTTATTTACTAAGAAGTGTGGTTGAGTTGAAAATACGAAACAAACTTATATACTTTCACAACTAGAATATCATGTGAAAATTTATCAATATTTACCTACACTAAAACGACAAACACAAAAGCTACATCTACACAAAATATACGTAATAAACATCAAGCAGAACATAAAAGAACTCTAATACAACAGCTAACACAAACCATTGTAAATTGTAACCATGTAATTAGTAAGTCAAATAGTTGTAATTCCTAATGTTTTCAAATATTCAATCTTCATACTCTCGCAGCTCAGACCTCAGCTTCCGATTATGTTCAAATACAGTCTTGTTTTTAATTTGAGAGACCGGACTGTTACCCACAGCTGCCTGATAACCTGTTACCGTGTAATCACAACGTGTAATGTTTTCAGTTTTGTGTCAGTTTGTGTAAACAATCAATAACAATTGACACATGACACTTGACAGTAATCAATAGCTTTTTTTTTAAAATACTATGTTCAAGAAAGTTCAATACAGCTTTATCGATTCTAAAAAATAATAAATAAATATCTGTGGACTTTACACATCACGTTAGCCTAGAGCCCCGTGCTAAGTACCCTAAGGACTTGTGTTACTGGTACTAGACAGCGGAATATATCTAATATGTTTTATAAATTTAAGAAATTTTATATATTTAAGATTTTTATTATAGAAATACATACAATACATAGATAAACATCCATGACCAAGGAGGGATTTCAACCCGCGACCCCTGGCGCAACATATTCGAGCCCTGTACCACTGCGCCAGCCTGGACGTCAAACTACTATGAACTGTCAGATGCCGGGGACAGGACCCGCAGATGGGAGTGATGAAACCTAATACCGGTAACCCTCACGCCTCTCTCTTTAACGAGATATGCTAAAATTTGCCAAATCGTTAAAGTGGCGCTTGAGTAGCTTTTTAAGATAACATTAGTCATGACTGTTCAGAGCGTTCAGCACTTCCACCACTCACGCGATTTAAATATTAATTAATTAATAATTTAAGCTTATTAATTTAAGCTTAATAATTTAAGCTTATTAATTTAAGCTTAATTGCAAATCGCAAAAAAATATTGGAATTATTAGTCCTTATGACCAAACTGTTATTTATATGTAGATGTGGTGTTTGTGGATTGTATAGTTCTCGCCCCAACTCTTTAAACTTGACTAATACATCAGTGTGGTGTTGTATCTGTTTGCTTTTGTTTTGTGTAACCATTGTCGCGATTCGATCGCCCTCGTCACGCAGTCAGAAGATTAATAGGTTTAGGATAAAATGAAATTACACGCACACACTAAAATATAGTACTACTTAGATCTTTTAAGAGTTAGTGACCCCATAATAGATAATTTGTGTAACAAAACTTATCTCAATCTTAGAGCATATTATAACCTATGGAGTCGACGAAGCTGGACGTTCCGCTCTGCCAAAGCACATTGGCCATATGGCCATACACGTTTAATAAAACTAGTTGACGTTCAACAGGCCGCCATTTCGTATCGCTACCTATCGTGAATAAGTGGTAAATTGTGCAGTTTCTCTTTGTAAAAATCGATCCGCCACTTCAATTCTTTTCGAGATAACATTGTTTCTTATCATAAGTAAATACAAATAGGAGAAAACAATTTATATTTATGCTAAATCTTAAAATAATTTATAGGCAGTTTCATTATGTAAATATTCGTGGTACCTTGGTAGCTCTGAAGGGATTGCATCTATAATATAATACAGGGATCATTATATGTTAATTGGGTATTTCCAAAAATACCTGACACACAGAATTTTGTAGTTAGTATTTCAAATAAATTTTAGAATGTGGTATTGGCATGCTGCTTTGCAGCCGAATTGACCAGCACAATCGACGCTAGACTGTTACATTTTAAACTTTATGGTGTACTACTCGCATAACATATATGTACCTGGTAGATACTGGGTTTTGCGAAATAAGAAATCTCAAGCGCTTTTTAAAGTATGTATTAAAGTAGTTACAAGTGGTAGTAAGGATTGCGAAAAAAAGAAGATTTGAATTTGAAATTTGCGCGACAGTTAAATTTTAAGGAAGCTGCTGATTGGTCGATTTTAAATGTGGACACTTGTCGGTGTTGCCAAGATGTCTGGACATTCCCCCGGCCTTGGAAGCACTAGCATCCAATGTTCTCTCCTTTTCATCAATATAGAACAGAGGACATATTCGAGGAAATGCGCGCCTGATTATTCCTGCACAGGTTTGGATATCTGCGACTCTGGATATACCATCCTTTCCTGGTTTGGTAGAAATGATTCGTCCCAGGCTCCACTTCAATGGATGAGTATTATTGTCTTTGATGACAACCATAGTGTTAGGTTGAAGATCAGGCTTATTGTGCTTCCATTTGGTCCTAATTTGCAATTCGGAGATATATTCTTGGCTCCATCGGTTCCAAAAATGTTGTCTGATCTGCTCGAGACGTTGATAGCGTGTCAGCCGGTGAACAGGAACATCAGCTAGAGGTGGTGCTACAGGCGCCGTCAAGGTACGTCCTACCAGAAAATGAGCAGGACTCAGAGGTAGAAAATCGGTGGGATTGGTAGACAGGGGACTAATAGGTCGGGAGTTAACAATAGCTTCAACCTGTGAAAGTACCGTGGTATACTCTTCAAAAGTGAGGCGTGCGTTTCCAACTACTCGCAGCAAATGATGCTTACAAGATTTTACGCCACTTTCCCACAATCCACCAAAATGAACCGCATACGCTGGGATAAATGAGAATTTAATATTCTGACTAGTTGCGTATTCAATTATATCGTTTGAGCTGTTTTTTAAAATGTTCTTAAACTCATTAGCAGCACCGACGAAGTTTCGCCCATTATCGGATAGTATCTGATAAGGTTTACCTCGCCTAGCTATGAAACGCTTTAAAGCGAGCAAATAAGAATCCGTAGACAGGTCACTGACTAGTTCTAAATGCACCGCGCGAGTTACGAAACAAACGAATAAGCACACGTAACCCTTAGTTGTCTTAGAGCCCCTACCTTTGCGGTTCAATATAAGCATTGGTCCAGCGTAGTCTACACCGCATTGACTGAAGGGAAAGATAGGTGTAAGTCGTTCTGGTGGTAAATTGCCCATTATAGGGGTTAATGTTTTACCTGACAGTCTCGTACATGTGACGCAGTCGTGGACCGTGCGCCTTGCAAGATTCCTGCCACCAATGGGCCAATAGGATTCGCATATATTATAGATATAACAGAGCTTGTGGCCCAGCGTGATGTAGAATTTTATGTTCATAACGAAATAATAACACTGCAAACCAATGTTTACAAGATATTAACATTGGATGTTTTTTGTCAAAATTAAAAATAGAAGAGTGTTTTATTCGCCCTCCTACTCGTAATATCTTGTCATCTCCCATAAATACATTTAAATTATTAAAATTATGTTTAGATTTTAATTTTTTATTATCACAAAATAATTTATGTTCATCGGCAAATGTTTCTAATTGTGCCAGTTTTACCAAAGTCCTATTGGCAATTCGTCAACAGTAAGAGGGCCCTGACAAATATTATTTTTGTAGCGTGTATTATTTATGAAACGCAATACGTATGCACAAGTACGCTTCATGCGATTAAATTGTGAAAATCTTGTAAATGGGAATAAAGAAATTTCTGACGAGCTGACTAATGAATTAATAGCTTCAGTTTTAGTTTCCGGTAAACAAGAAATGTCTATTTGTTCATTATGTGACAGGTTACAATTAAATGTAGGGTCGCGAAGAAACGTGGGTCATTCCCACCACATAGTACAGTTTTTGAGATCTTCTAGTCTGACTCCTCGAGATACTAAAT
>LUGF01007749.1:118834-130313 GCA_001625245.1 Calycopis cecrops | reverse complement strand
TGGGCGAGAGGTACCTCCTCAGTCGTGCCGGCCCAATTAATGTTTAACATTTTTAATGGGACTTTCTCTTACTATCTAGATTATATAATATCTAGATTATAGAATAGACCTTATATTAATAATATGATTGTTTTGATAGAGAAAAAGGCAAATTTTACTGCTCAGTAAATTTTATTTACTCAGAGCACTTTGAACATGAATTAATTATTATTTGTCTCATTAGAAACGTTTCGTAAATCCGAACACTTGTAACTTAGTTGGTTTACACCAAACGTCAAATCTTAAAACGATTAACTTGCTATAAAATCAGTCGAAAGTAAAATATAGTTATATCTTTTAAGTTTGCATCAAAATAATCTATAAAAGAGATGTGTGATATCTACATTGTGGAATCGATAATCGGATCTGACTTACAGACATGGCCACATCTCTATTGTTACAGAATTTTATCACGAAATAAGCTCAAGAAATTTGCTTAAAGAAATAAATTGTTTAAAATAGCTTTTTTATTGTTATGATTTGTACTTGAAGAATAGTAACGTTATTTTTATGCATTATTCTATAATAAGGCATATAAATATCGTCACTTTATCTTCAGATGGTACTTGAAATTGTGGAACACTTTGGGAGTAACGCCCGAAAAATGTTGACATAATAAGTACCTAAGATTATTACTGAAATATGTTAAATATGCACCATTTTTATGATCAAATTGCTATTTATCCGCTTTTATGTAAATTATCCTAAAAAACCTGACGTGATAGCCCAGTTTGAATATCGAATTTAGATTGACTGGACCTAAAACTATTTGAACATAGGTGCTTTCCCAATAGTACCTATATATAAAATATCAAAATTTGTGAACTAGTGAACTTTTCGACTAAAATTCTCTAAAGATTATTGTAATAAAGTTGTTATACCTTATTAGTCAACTGTCGGTTATTAGTTACATACTTCAAAACATTTCGAGTTTCAAAATTGGTGGCGGCGCATGTCAGCCCTGGGCCCTTCTAGTTGTGAGAGTCAAAGTTCAAACACAACGTCTAATTATCTTAACTGAATGTTCAAGAATTTACCCTAAAATAAATTAAAGTAACTTAAATATAACATTGTGGATATGTTATTTTTAGAAGACTGAAGAATAATTGTTATTAGAACAATCATAATATTGTAATATCAGAATATTATTAACTTTTTCCGAGTGTATTTATGTGTGTGTAGATTTCTATATTTCCTACAGCCTAAATGGCTGAATGGATTTCAATGTTTGAGATAACGTTAGATTCGTCTGCCGCAGATATCAGGCATTCCTGGGTGTGCTGCGGTAGCATTGTATCGGAGATGGGCCGGCACGACAGGAGTACGTCTCGCTCACATGGTATCAGCGTAAATTGGTAGCTGTACTTGTTGCTGTCGCGTTTCGTGCGGTGTGAGTTTCTTGTGGCCCATGGAGGGGGGATTTCCATGCGCATGAAGAGCTCTGACAACTCGTTTTCCCATGTAAAAAAACATATATGAGAAAAGGATATATATAATATATATATTTTATCGACAAACAGAACAGCAGCACTATTGATATTGCAATTAATGAGTTGTACAACAATTTGAGCACTTTAAATTCTCCCCACTTACATTACAAATAGATTGTAAATGATGTAGCGTGGAACTACAGTATCTGAATACCGCGGTTCGTGCTTTCATTAACCGCACCGCTGTCGGTTCACCGCACGACGAGCACAATTTTAATAAACGTCTGGCCCACACTGACCGCTAAATGTGAGGGGAAATAACATTTCATTCTAAACTTTAAAAGAGCATTATATTTATACTTACGATATAAAAACAAGGCACTTTTGATTATAGCTTTTTTATGGTGTTATGACATACGAGTAATCGGAGCCATTTTTATGACTACCGACGCGGCGCCCATAGACATTCGTACAAAGGTACATATGCGTTGGCCTCCTTCTTCCTTCTCCACTGTCTACTGATACACCATACACCACAAGAAAAGCGACAGCACAGTTGGCACTTTACGCCGGTTTCGTGTAAACGAAAGATATATCCCCGGTCGTACCGGCCCAATTCGGCTACATGCATGCAAAAGGGGTTTTTTTTTATTTTTTTTGGAAGGACCGGTAACAAACGCTACCATGTTCTGTTCGTCGGACTAGTGAAGACTATTTGACTATTTTATCTTCTGGTTTAGGGAGACGATAGGGGGACAAACCCCCTCTTTTCCTGCTGCTGGGGAGAAGATGTACCGGATGTGTTTGTGGACGACCGAGGGAGGGGACGACCCCTCCATCCCTACGATTACCGAATGGGGCGGCTCGCGCGCAGTGCCGATATTTGGTCGAACCGGCTTTGGAACAAATGAACTCATAGCATGTTGGACTGTCAAGAGGAGCCCCCTCCCCCTCATCAAGAGGAGTCGGCAAAATCAGCCGTAATCTGGATTTATTATTATTAGAGTTTTCTAATATCTTTTTTTTTTTTTATGGTATAGGGGGGCAAACGAGCAGTTGTAGCCATTTTCATGACTACCGACGCCCATAGACATCTGCATAGAGACTATACAGATGCGCTGCCCCCCTTTCTCCTCCCACCTCCATGGGCCACCGGCGTTAATATCGCGTTGTTTATGAATCTAATAAACTATAGTCTCGTCTAACGGACTTGAACCCGGGCTTTGGTCCGTGAGCGGTGTGTGAGTTGGTCTTTCTGCCAGTCATATGTCATACACTGCGAGCATGGAGAGGTCTGCTGTTGTGAATTTTTTATACCTTTTTATATTAAGAGTGACGGAGACAAAATGAAAAAATGTGTCTGGTTTACTTCATCCATAATAGAGATTGTCATTATTTTTAACACGTTAAATTATTTATGAAACTGGCCGTTTGGTTTAGACTTCGTTAATTATTAAGTAATAACTGGAGCTAAAATATCAGTGTCATAAATTTATTAACATTATTTATTTTGCTAGAGAAAACATATACCTTTGCTCGACGTTTCGGCTAGATTACACAAGCCTCAGGTTACACGAGCCAACTCTCACCATTACCTTTCATAAATATTTTATCGTGTAAGCGCGTAAAACCTACAAAATTTAAGCAGTAAACCAGAAGAAAAAGCAATCATACATTAAACATATTATGAACATTACACATATTATCCTAGTAAAATCAGTCGATTTCAGTCGAGTAAAATACTTATATATTTTTTTGTTATATCAAAATTATTTATTTATAAACTGTATCAAATTATTTTATCGATGAAATTTACATTGTGTTTTTATTTATACATAATGTTTGTCATACTGGTGTGATAAACTGGTGTGACTACGAGTCGGGAACGAATAATACCAATGAAAAAACAATAGCTCCATTTTATTGGGAAAATAAAATCCGACATGGAAAATGCTCTAGAAAATATTTGTTTAGAAATATCGCAGAATATTTCCGCAATCTAGTTTTTCTCGCCTTGACATTGTTCTTAGAATCGTTCGAGCCATTGTAATCTTCTACGAATACGAAACTATTTTTATATCTTTTCTTATTACTTGGAACCACGATAAATTGCATTTATGCTGTTCTTAATTTCATCATCATCACCATCATTCATTAACAGATAAAAATAAAAATATATAATAAAAATTTATAACTATAAAGTAGCAAATATGTCAAAATATAGCCGAATTGATGGACTCCCTTTTTGAAGTCTAAAACTATTACAATATTCTCTGATACTCTTGTGAGTTTATTTTTTAATGTTTTTTTTTAATGAATGATACGTATGAAAATTTAGAGTTAATAGGATGTATTCAAATTAAGTAAAATAATACGTCAAACATATTGCAAAAATGTACATTTTTCAAGACTCATTATGCAGATATGTGTCCTTGTATTAAAAGAATCTGATATAAGAAGGTATCTTACGGATGCAACGTTTTTTTATAGTATGGGGGACAAACGAGCAGTTGGAGTCAGGACTACCGACGCCCATAGACATCCGCATAGAGACTATACAGATGAGCTGAATTCCTTTCTCCACCCACCTCCATGGGCAGGGTAAATCTATCACCGATTGCGACGGAGCCCTATTTTAGTTCAATTGCGTATACATGGCATTATTAGATGATAAATAAAACAGGAAACGATGTACACTGACACGGATAAGACTTACTACACTGACACGGATTACTACGGTTTCTGTGATATCATATAAAATTGTATAAATAAATGGTCACTTTGTAGGGAGTTATTCAAGTGTACCTCGGAGAAATAAGCTCTGAGCAAGTGTCCCGTAAAACTGAGGGGCGAGCAGGGCATTAGTGCTCGTTGGTAACAGTTTGCTTTATATAAAATAAAAAATATAAAACGATAAATTCAACTTTGTTTTATTATTCCTTGTTCGAGCAGTTAAGAGAGTTTTAACATTAAAACATCTCAAGGGTTCCGGGCGATCGGCTTAATTAGTAAATCCGTAGCAACGGGCGGAGGTCGGTACTTCGTAAATTTAAAATTTCATTAACTCCTAAACGGCCCCGGCGTGTATCGATCGCGGCAATCAGTGTGACGCTAACGCTGCAAATTGAGCTTGTCCAACAACCAACGAATTACACTCATTCGTATTAGCTCGGCCGTGTTAATCAATTTTACCTGTCAAATGCATTTTCATTATGCTATTGTTGCTCCATTATGCCGGACTGAGTTAAATCTAGTGCGTACATGATTATTTATAGAATAGTCTTTACCAAGGTAAAAAATAGACTTTATGTCTACATACAGAAAACTACATAATTTTACCTATCTAATAAATGTTTGTCATGCTTTTAATGCTCTTTCAACACGAGCAGTATGAACTAACTACACGATTATAATATAATTTTTACTGGCAGTGACTATTTGGACTTCGTGTTCTGATAGGACACAACACTATTTAAGTATTTAGATGTTCTGATTTTTACCCTTTAATATCGTACCATAATTTTCAAATTTGTTTCCTAAATTACTTTTTATATTTTTTCTATAAAAAAATACACAAAGTGCGCTAATACTTTGGCCGATTCGTCTAGTTTTTTTATAGTTAATGTAGGTACATAGAACATACATAATATTATGACAAAATTGTACAAAGGTACCACTTATTCCATTGTGAATAATATGCATACTAAGACACAATATTAGTGTGCACATTGAATTCTTAATTTACATATTTTATTATTAAATTCTATAAATAGCAATATGTAAATACATGCAAATATACATATATACACACATAAATATACATACATTTATTTGGCTACAACCAACAAAATGTATTAGAAAACTTTGATAAAGTCTCAATATAATACTTGAAATGTTTACCAGCTCTAGTATTTTAACTGTATGTTTATAAACTGACTAGCTATCGGCACGAGAAGTGTGCACTTGACAGGCTGTTGCGAAAGTTTACAACATAAAACGATAGTGTTATCAATAAAGTATTTATATTTCAAACGTTATAAAACGGAACATTACACACGTTGTAAAAGTACTTTTTACAAGAAAACCCTTTTAATAGTTCATGTTACCAATGTTCCAAGCCTATTAGTCATGTTAATATAGTTCATTTACTCCCCTTTCCAGACACGGAACTTGACATGGGGTTGACGTGTGTCCTTTATAACTCGAGTTTCATTCACCTTTACTATCGTTTTCTAAAATATGAAAATAATACACATACCATTAAAACATAGTTATAGCTATACCTGTTTTCAAAATATAAACCGTCAAGACACGTAAAAAAATAACATTTAATGGTAGACGCTTCTTAGATTTCCATAGGATTCATTCAAGAAAATACCTGCGCTGATCATAATGGTATAGTCATATTAATAATATAGTTCATTTAATCCCCATTTCAAACACGGAAGTTGACATGGGGTTGACGTGTGTCCTTTATAACTCGAGTTTCATTCACTTTGTAGGTACTGCTAGTACCGTATTTTCTAGGTGGTTTAAAGTAAATATTTTCCTTATCTTAAATAATTCCTTCAGAACATTTGTAATAGTACAATTTTTCTTAGCAATTCTCTAAGAACGTTGCCCTGTCTCTTCTATTTTCAAAGTTTATTGAAACCTGTTCTTAGTAATTCAGAGGCGAAAGGTTAGGTTCATTCGTAAGTATCCTCTAAGAAATTTACAATTATTTTAAAAACTAACTTGAATATCAAATGTCTTTATCTTTTCCAGATTAAAACAATTATGTCTTGTTAGTAAATGTAATGTGCTATTACTTGCAATTTGCAAATAGTTATAAAGCAAATAAAAGGCTTCTTACTTCCCGAATCAATATCTCGTAGGCTGTATTTGAGTACGTAGCGATATCGCTAAAAATTATTTATGATTTTGTCTAGATCATTTCTAGATCATTTTATGTCATAATATTATGTGTCCCGAATCTATTGGTGACGGGACACCAAGGCGAATTGTCGATCCCCGAATACGAACCAGTCAACATGCAAAATGAGTTTTTTGGAGCTTAGAGTGAACTAAACAACACGGCAGCCTTAAGTGGGATCAGGTGTTCAGTAGAAGGCGCCGATTGACAGCGCTTATAAATAACACTTACTAAATGTCGACAATGGAGTCGATTGCGTCTTGTGTGGGGTCAGCTTCGCTGCCTCCTTGAGGGATACTATATTTTTGTAAAAGAAGGCAACTGCTGCTCAGAACCCATCACTTTCCAGCATTAACTAAATAATGCTCGATAGCGAAAGATCCCGATTTATTAGCACCATCCCTGGATATGACACAACAGATACCGCGCAAGGCATTCTTTGTCCATACCATTACAGCAATCAGCACCACACAGATCAGCAGATCGGATCATACTACCTAAAACCCCTCCGATACAAATACTCGGCGAAGGAGCCGTGTCTGGTTTAAGAATGATACAGTTCAACCACTATGTTACGTTACATTTTATATTTAATGCCACTTGAACAAACAATAAACGTAGACGGTGAGTAATAAAGTTTACTTCTATTGGAACTGTCTACACGCTTTGAAAAGTTAGTAAAAATAAACAAGCCCCGAGCGCCATAGGTCAATATCCTTCCTTCGGAATTTCCGTCAGATATAAGGGGCAGGGACACGTGAAATCAGAACTTAAAGGCTTTATTCAGTCGAAGTAGGAATGCTATTGAAACCACACGTGCGCCGCCCTGATGGAGTTGATATTTAATCTACTGGATTTCCTTTCGACCTCGCTTTATTTCAACTGTAATACTTTGAAAACAAAATAAGATTATATATAGAAATAAGATTTGAAATTCTAATATAATATCAATGTCAAATAATTGTACATCGATAAAATAAATTAAATTGGGTATTTTCGAGGTTGGTAGGTACATTAAACAGTATTCTCGAATTACAATTTTTAAAACCATGTGATTATCGTATTGCTTTAGGAACGTAGCTTTAATCGTACATAATACCTTCGCAAATACTCTAAACAGTAAAATTAAGAAAACAAGAAATGGCATATACGATACTTCAATTGCTTTATCAGTCGTCATTCGTGAGCGTGGCTTGCCTTAAACACCAAAAAAAACATTTTAACAATTAAAAAAAGGAGAAAGAGAGAAAGAGAAGTGGTTCTTTAAATTTCACTAAATATTTTTATTTTATTGCATTCATTTAATAATACTTTGAGAAAACCACACCAAAATATTAACCTTAACCTTAAATAATGTACACGTACTAATATAACATTGTTATAGTTATAATATAAACAGTCTAGGCACGTAACAAAATAACATTTAATGGTAGAAGTTTCTTAGATTTCCAAAGGACTCATTCAAAGGAATTCGCTCCTCTGATAATAATGGTATGCTTCACAAGCGCTAAAGAAAGGCCGGAACTCACTGAAAGGCATAATTCACTTACAACCCTGTAAGCCTGCACGTAGGCATTGTGTTGCGAGTAATCAGAGCGAATGTAGCCGGTATTATTTATGAGGCAGTAGATTCCGAGTGCGCTCGTTAAATGACATTGTGCTTACACATCCGCACGCGAGACCACGGAGTACCGATGCAAATGCGAATTATGAAGATAACGATGATCTAGGGGAGACATTTAGATACGTCGACGTTACAAAGGCTCTTTGGCATCACACTTTTAGGTATAGGGTAGGCTTTTAGTTTGTTTTCAGAGAGAATGTGACACACACTACACGGTATGCAATTTTCAAATAAAAAACTAGTTGTAGTGGTAGTGGCAAATAAAAGACAGTCTATAATTTTTTTAAATAGTTTATCCAAACGTCTCCCTGCTACGAAAGACATTATTGACCCATTTTATTTGAAAATTTTCTACTTGTTAGGATTTTATCTGACGATAGTCATTGTAATTTTTATATCATACCTACATTTGGGATCGACTGGTACTTTTCACCAGTCCATCATCATACAATACTGGCCAGTATAAAGTGGTGTTATCCGACGATCTTGCGATTTGAGTTTCCAATGTGGATGAGAATGAGTAGTAAAACACTTTTGCTAATGCTAATGGCGTTGATAGTTATCAATACTATAAAAACGTAGTAATTAAGTTGCAGTAAAATCAGTGTATTGCTATCGGTAAAGTGCCTGTCTTTTACAAAACACCGGTGTAAGATTGTAGCCAAGCTCTGTTAGTTTTCCAACTGCTACAGCATTTATTTGTTCAGTGCAATTTACATAAATTGTGTCACAAGAAAACACAAGTGGCACAATGATTTGTGTTGAGGAAGTTTCCGGTGGCCGAGTGTTCCGGAAATTTCGGACGAGCGCTGTCCGTGTGACTGCGAGTCTCGCGTGACATTATCTAAAGAGAATGTTAATGTGTTGCAATAATAAAGCGCAAAAAGCGAGCTTAAAATTAAAGACGAAATGGAAATGGAACTCTGTAGGCAGTTCCGACACGCGAGTGGATTTTTGGAAGATAACGGTGCTAAGAGACGTAAGCGACTGAAGCGAAGTTAAACATTACTTTACTTTTTTAATACAATTTGCTCCTCATATTTTTTTTAGCACGCCTTGAAAAAAAGGTAATAAGTATGAATGCATACGTAACGTAGGTACGTAATAATATGAATGCATATTATGTATTTTGTAAAACAAATAAGATAAATGGTCCTGTTCTGAAATAAATAAGAAATAAGTATTTGTCAAATTATATTCATAGTTTTCACTTTCGTTTAAAAAGTTTGATTAATACGTTCGTTTCGTTCGTTCGTACGTAAGTTCTTTCCAATTAAATATTTTATTGCCCGGAAACATTAGAAAGTAATAAGATAATTATTATAATAATATATGTGGTCTTATCACACTACGTACACTTCCATAAATTAATGCCTAATCAGACAAATATCTATTTTTACTACTGTGATTTTTTCGTATCTTTTTACAGACTGGCCCTTTAAATTACCATCGATGCGAATGCAATAGAACAATGATAAAAATAATTACAACACACTATTGCCAGTTCTTTGTGGAATGGGTAAATACTTAGCATGTATTTCATTCCAAGCTTAAGAGTAGTAGTAAAGAAGTTTTACAAGAATACTAATATTAATTAATTAGAGTTGTTATTAATATTAGTAGTCCGCGAGCTTTGCTTTATTTGCTTATGTTTTTTTGGTGACGAAACGTTAACTGCGTGACGTCACAAAAAAAGTTTTAAAAATAAAACGTAGCATAAGCCCTGTACTATAAATTTCACTATATTACAGTGAATGTTCCATAAAAATCGATTGTATCGTTCCAGAAATTATCACGTAAAACATAATCATAGACAGACGGATAAAATTAAAAAATGTGGTTTAAATTTTAATAACATACACTACTTTTTAAAAGGTTAGTAATTTTAATAGCAGACAATTTCTGAAAATAAAATTTAAATTTGCCGACACTTAAAATAAATAATAAAGTAATAAATAAATTTTACAGGCTACATGTTTGACCTAGATTCCAATCGTGGATTGCCACAGGAATTTCTCCACAATACACGTTAAAATATTCAAAATTCTTGATCAAATATCTAATCCTGTTATATGAATGCCTCAATCAAGTATTTTATTTGTATTGGTTAACATAAAAACTAGTAATTGGATCGTCTAACAATGAGTACGAGTCCTATAGAAATGAACAGGATAGCGGCTTTAGTTGTAATTGAGATAAAGGACAGCAATATTTCCCTGGCGGTGTCACATTATTTCCCTGAACCATTCAGAACTCTGACATTCCGTAATAAACGGGTAGAATTTACATCAATGAATCTTTTGAATGTATAAACTAATACTACAGGCCTAGCCCCTGAAACCAACTAGAACATGATTTATTCAGCGATACTAAACGAGACGCAAACTGATGATTAATGCCTCGCGCTTTGTAACAAAAAAACCATGATATTGACACTTGTGTGCCTTAGCGTAGCTATGATGAGAGGCTTTATTAATGAAATCATCTTGGTTTTCCAAAATAATGAACATCTAATAATATTATAATAGATAGCATCCACAAATACACGTATGCAAAAAGACAAAGATACATTAATTTTGCAAATACATTAATTTTGAATACACAATTGATCTCTAGGAGGACAAACGTACAACTCTCAACATACCTATGCGCATATTCTCGAACGAATCCCTCACGAAGGTGTAAAATGGTCTGAAACTCACAAAGATTACTTGAGAACCTTTGGGGGCACATTCATGTATTTTATCGGAGCGCTTTCACAATATATGGCTATGGGTCCCGCCTTCCTCTTGTTCAATGAACTTTAAATTCCCTTCACACCTGGACCCGCCCACCAAATACAGTTGTACCGGAATAAATGCGATAAAATCTTACTTTATGCGGCATGCAAGCTCGTACTCAGCTAAAGGTGAAATTATAAATCGACTAAGGTAACCGGCGCCCTTACTATAGAAAGTCAAGTTCTTTACGCTCGGAAATGAAGTCTTGATAAGCTGTCACAACCAGAACCCTTAGTGATTCGAGGAATTCTTTAATAAAGGAGTACAAAAGAGATATACATGAAAATGTATTATAAGAAAGTACGGCCTCGACGTTTTAATATAAGAAGCTAATGGGCATTATGTTGAGGAAATATTCGTGAATATTTTTAATAATAAACAACGGATTTCGAACAGAATGTATTATATAAATATTAGCTTTGTTTCAGGATAAATACACAGACGAGTGTGAAATATTAGTTGTTCATTATTTAACAAAGTGAATGGCGTAAAATAACATTTTAGTGTTATTATAATCACGAACTGAATTACTTTTTTACTCGCCTGGTTAGAGTTGTAACCGGTGATAGAATTGCATGCCTTAAGCGCGAGCGTAGGTATGCTCTACTCTCGCCTAAAAATCAAAAACTGGGTTCGGTCAGAGTTTTATTTTAAATAAATAATAATATAGTGCTTAAAGTAGGTTGGCCTT
>LUGF01007749.1:88171-100955 GCA_001625245.1 Calycopis cecrops | reverse complement strand
TTTACAGTTAACTTTAAGAAAATTGTTCGACCTGATTCAGAAGAGTTTACTCACAAACAGCGTGACTCAAGATTTTAACATAAATTATAAGCTGTGCCTTACGGTTTTATCCGCGTAAACTTCGTCCCGTGGAAATATTGCAATATATGAAATATTTTTACAACTTATTTTCAGACCTACAGAATAAACGTTAAACGTAATAAACGTTAATACTTAAGTAAGAGATAGTGCCACACTGCATGCTTGCATGCAGCCGAATTGGGCCGGCACGACCGGGGTGGTACCTCTCGCTTACACGAGACCGGCGTGAAGTGACAGCTGTGCTGTCGCGCTTCGTGCGGTGTGTAAGTAGCCGGTGGTCCATGAAGGTAGAAGGAGAAAGGGGGGCAGCGCATCTGTATAGTCTCTATGCAGATGTCTATGGGCGTCGGTAGTAATGAAAATGGCTACAACTGCTCGTTTGCCCCCTATACCATAAAAAAAATAATAATAAATAAACACAAAAACTTCGTATAAATCGGCGGAGCCGATTCAGAACAGTTCAATCATAAACAATTTATATTTTTCTTTAGAATTTCATTGTTTTATTTTAATTAAGCATTAATTATAATGATTATTCACTCCATATCCTACTAATCCTAACTTACCACAACTAGTCACTACAACTACACCGACTTTACAAAAAGTATTAAGTGCTACAGTCAACATTTTAAGTATTCTAAAAATATTCATTTCGCAGCGAATATTCTTGTCTCTTGATTTCTAATGCACAGCTGAATACACGCTATTATTAATATTTCTCCGAATTGAGGACAAAAGCCTCGTCTTGGCAAAAATGGAACGTTTTCGATTTACAACAAAACATTTACAGCAACACCAGACATTGGACTCGTGTGAATGAGTTTTAATTTAGCTCAGAAGCGTCTGCGTCGGTGCCTACTTTTTAGAAATTACATTTTGTTTTATTTATTAGATTTTTGCTTGTGGTGGGGTTCCTTTTCTTTTATTTTAAATGTTTTGCTTATGGGTAGTGAAATCTTTAGAGTAATAAAAACTAAATATATATTATTATGACAAAGCATAAATCATAATATAATATAATTGTTTGACTATATCATAGCAATAATATCATTGTCTGCGTGTCGATGTGTGAGTTACATTCAGGTAAAATAATAAAATGTAATGCATTTTATATAAAAATATTAGCTTTCTAAATATATGCTCCATTTGAATTGTTGAATTATTCAACATATTCAACATTTTTACCAAATTACAAATTGCTCTATTCACGCAACGCTTTGAAAAGTAATAGAATTTTATTTCACATATTAATATATTGATATAGATATGTAAATGGTTAATACGTTTAATACTGCTTGTATAATATATATAAAAATAAATCAATGAATACTGATGTCAGTTAATCAAACTTAGTAAAATGGTACATCAGTACCTTCAATTTCAGATCATCAAGAGTCGTACGCAATAATAAAACTCTGCGTTACAACGGTATGTTTCAATAAATAATTTCTTTAATTATAACAACAACGACAACTGCATAAGCAATTACAACTCCAAGTTCGTAGTGGCGTCGTATTGTACCATTTCAGATTAAAGTCATAAATACAAAAGCCAGATGGCGCCCGTCGCGTTGTAAATCCGCTACCGATAAAGCATTTGTCTCTATTCCCGGTTGGTTACGGCTGCCTATCGCACTGTCTTTATCAATAAAGAACATTGTCCATACAAAAAACAGGCATCCAATCATGTTACGAAAACCACTTTGAACATATAAATACTGCTATTTAGGTACCATTAACTGGAAGACTTGCCGGTCGTACGGCCCTTGTTTGCTTCCGACACAATGCACGTACGGAAAGTGTTTCTTTTTTTTCATTTGATTAGTGATTAGTCAACAATGATTTGTGGCGAAGGAAAAGTTTGCTAAGAAACCACATGTGACAAGCCTAAAAATCTTTACTGCGCTTGAAGTTCGCAAACCGTATTAGAGCATATTACCTATTCTAACATAATATCACATAATTACCTTATTTTATTGAGGTACTCTGAATCTAAAACAACGACAATATTTTATTTTGTGTTATATATTTTTATATTGCTGCAATAGTGATGGCTATGTTTTCGCGTTTTGTGACGTTTCTGAGTATCTGGTGGCCCATCAAAGGGAGATTAGATAAAAGTTAATCTTAAGCTAAGTTAAACAAAGTTAATCTTTAGCAAAAAAATATTATACAACTTTTTTTTCGTTTTATTTTATCTTTTATTTTCTCCTCTTTATTTTCCAGCACAATTAGGCTGGAGCTCTTCAAAATAAAGTCATAACCGATTTTATGTGCAGCTACAGTTCCGTTGTCAATCAAATAAAAAGCGGCTTACTGATTAAGTACAAGATATTAAGATGGCCCACCTGATGATAGTTAAGTAGCATGTGTACATCTGCAGACTGTACAAAGGTAAACATAATTTTCTCCAGATGCGAAACAAGATAAACACGGCGACTGTGTAATTTACGAACTCCTTGCTTCCCAGTTTGTTTCCCTGTATATAAAGTTATATTTGAGCAGATACATTACTCTCGTATCGTACAGAACTTAAACAGAGTCAATTTTAACTTTAAATTTATTTATTTCGTACAAACTTTGTTTCATTTAAAATGATCTTATTGTTCCTCGTACTTTATATAGCGGCATAAACATTAAAAATTCATTGTAGGAATTGTTTTGAGAAATCTTTATAATTACTACCTACGCACTGAACTTTATGTTATTTTAGCTCGATAGATGAACAAATGAATTTGGAAATTCTACAGAATTTTAACAATAAAGTATTAGAATATTTTAATTGAATTACAAACTGCGCCGCGCGGCTTTAGATTGAAAATATCGGTACCAAATTTTTAAATACAGGGTCTGTCGTAAATAATGGATAACCCGTGACCTGGAGTTAGTACGTGTCTAAAACTGTAAGAAAAACGTATTTTTTTTCCAGACTTCCTTACCGTATGAAAATGGCTTAGCCTTTTATACTTTTTTATAAATTTCGCTACTTTTTACATTCAATCTGTTGCCATTTCACCAAATTTAGGTATTTCTTTGTTATTTTTGCAGTATTGTTTTTCTGAAGACGTGTGCTATTTAATTTTAGTAACATTTTAAGTGTTTTTGATGTTAAACATTTTCAAAATCGTCATTTTAAGATTTTTTCTACCAATTTTTTTCTTAATGTCAACTTTTGATAGTTTATTGTGAAAAAAAAAAGTACGGTGCTAGAGCTGCCCATGATCTTAATAAATAGTCTAGTATGTGTAGATTCTTAAAAGGTATAACAATGTGTACTTTAGTAGCAATATTAAGTTATAGGAGCGAAATCAATATCAAGACCAGAATTTTAAATTTTTATGTATTGTTAAAAATGGTTATAAAATTTTGTCATCATGATTTTATTTTATCAAGATACTTTACACAAACACTATGGGGCCGCTCATAATGAGTTTCAAAAGAAAAACAGATTGTTTTCAGTATAAAAAATATCATAACTCCATAGTAATAAGTGTTCAAATTTAAAATAATTGTTGTGCTCTAATTGTTACATGCGATAAATATGTTAGGTAAACTTTATTCAAAAATAAGCATCATCAGGTAAAAAAGGCACAAAGACTGCAATACAATTAAAATTAAATGGATTGGCTATGGCTCAGATATGTATTTGGAGTTTTTAATAAATATTTTGCCTGGATTATTGCAAGACGTTCCACAGGAGATAAGAAATGAGATATGGCTACAAAATGATGGGTGTCTAGCACATTACGCATTTCGTGTAAGGGAACATTTAAATAATACATATCCAGATAGGTGGATAGGTAGATTGGGTCCATTTTTGTGGCCTCCACGTTCGCCAGACCTTGCCCGTTAGGCTTTTTTTACTGGGGATGTATAAAGGAAAAAGTGTACAGCAAAGCTATAAGTTCTGTGGAAGAGTTGCTTGTACGCATACAAGTAGCAGCAAGTAAAATTGAAGAAGCCGGTTATGTACGTCGAATAAAAAGATCTTTTATTAGGCGATGTAGATGCGTAATGTGCTGGACACCCATCATTTTGTAGCCACATCTCGTTTCTTATCTCCTGTGGAACGTCTTGCAATAATCCAGGCAACGTCTTTATTTAAAACTTCAAATACATATCTGAGCCATAGCCAATCCATTTCATTTTAATTGTATTGCAGTCTTTGTGCCTTTTTTACCTTAAGATGCTTTTTTTTTTTAAACTTGACCCAACATATTTGTCGCATGTAACAATTAGAGCACAACAATTATTTTAAATTTGAACACTTATTACTATGGAGTTATGATATTTTTTATACTGAAAACAATCTGTTTTTCTTTTGAAACTCCTTATAAGCGGCCCCATATTATTTGTGTAAAGTATCTTGATAAAATAAAATCATGATGACAAAATTTTATAACCATTTTTAACAATACTTAAAAATTTAAAATTCTGGTCTTGATATTGATTTCGCTCCTATAACTTAATATTGCTAGTAAAGTACACATTGTTATACCTTTTTAGAATCTACAATTACTAGACTATTTATAAAGATCATGGGCAGCTCTAGCACCGTACTTTTTTTTTCACAGTAAACTATCAAAAGTTGACGTTAAGAAAAAAATTGGTAGAAAAAATCTTAAAATGACGATTTTGAAAATGTTTAACATCAAAAACACTTAAAATGTTACTAAAATTAAATAGCACACGTCTTTAGAAAAACAATACTGCAAAAATAACAAAGAAATACCGAAATTTGATGAAATGGCAACAGAATGAATGTAAAAAGTAGCGAAATTTATAAAAAAGTATAAAAGGCTAAGCCATTTTAATACGGTAAGGAAGTCTGGAAAAAAAATACGTTTTTCTTACAGTTTTAGACACGTACTAACTCCAGGTCACGGGTTATCCATTATTTACGACAGACCCTGTATATTATGTTGACCTTTCCTCTCTTCCCCATATGCCTCTCATACCTATCGAATACACTCAATAATTTCCTGACAATTGTTCTAACAGTACAGTAACTTAAGATTTTTATACAGTGAGATATTAAGCTCATGCTTGCGAATTTCGTAGATGTAGCTTATCGATAGGTATAGGTATTTGTTATATATGATACAAAGTTTAAAAATGAACGACTTAAATGACATATTTTTGTTTTGCTTTTATCTCACAAGGTCTAAAATAACGTCGTGTTAGGAGCATGCAATGCTGTACCATCTGCCAGTTGGGATGACGATATCCGGGAAGTGCGGTTTGGACGTGAGTAGTATGAGATCGACAACCTAGTCTTTTATTAAAAGAATGCTTAGAGATTGACAAATTGCCGGTGAAAACGGTGAGTTCTGTGTTCCCGTAATACCAATTCATATTCTAAGTTTTCTCGATATACCCTTGGTGATAACAATAGGCGGGACATTTCAATGAAATTTGCATCAGAATGCGCAGGCAACTGGTCGCAGTCTTTGTGAAGAAAGTTTTAAAATGCCTCTTGAAAAATGCTTTTATCACACACTTTATTTTCTAACTAGGTTTAATTTAAGAATAAGAATATGAACCTATATACCATCTTTGTCTACAGGCATGATTCTATTATTTTTTAAAGCATAAGGAGGCAAACAAGCAATCGGAGCCATTTTCATGAGAAACTGACCCTATTACACGTCTCAAGGACAGTTCAGAGGAAGCCGGACAGTACCCAAGGACAAGAAGTCTAGCCTTTACACCGAGGCTAGACTGAGTCGCTGCAGTGCTCCTGTTACCTACGGATCAGGGACTATCCAATCATACCGGCTTGATACCTTCAGCCGCTATAATTGGAGGTGCAGGGATTTAGTCGATATTGCACTATGTGTCGAGTCCGACATAAGTCTAGGGGCCACCCGGTTTCCTAGATATCATACGTAAATGATACTTGCGTGGACAAAAAAAAACAAAAGACCAGAGAAAGATAAACTTTCGGTTTATGAATCAATACTATCACTTTTATTATGATCAAAAAATAATGTTAAGCACGATATCAAAAGGACGCTAATAGGCTATAAAACTCAACAAAACCGCCGTTTACGCCATGAATTAACAATTTTGCCCGCAACAAACGGAGTGATTAATTTTTCAGGATACCAAGTTACATAATGGGAGTCACCAGGATAAATAGAAGAGAATGTTTGTATGTCATACGGTTGTGTAAACGTAATTAACATGTTTTGTTTAAATTGGCTGTGTACTTACGACCCACATCCATATATTATAACACATTTTTAGCGTGCTATTAGGTTGTTAAGTATTTGCATGTATTACAAATTTATGCCACAGTTAATAAACGGAACTCAGTTCCGTTCAAGTCAAAGAATGTTAATTTTATTTTTACTACACAAAGTACCAAATGAACTTTTGTAATAAGAGATGGTAAGTGCTAAGATATTTTTTTATGAATAATACCATCTTTGAATACCTACATAAACGTTGGATAGTTTTTGAACTAATTATATTAAACAATATACTTTTTTATACAATTTCCACTTTTTATTAACCACAATTACAATGTTGTTTGGTTAATAAAAAGTGGAAATTGTATAAAAAAGTATATTATTTATTAAAATTAGAATATGAATTTCCATCAAGAAGTGACAATACATTCCATCAACTATAGTTTTTGAACATTCTTGAATTGAGTTTATGCAATCCTGCACTGGTCTGTGTTTGGTTAAAGGACGGTCACAGCCCACAGGAGCCTCACACAGTCTCCTTGTGAGCTTCTCACACTCTGGGTATTCGTACGCATTTGTGCCGTAAGTACACACAGTTCCCAACTTGTTCAATTTAGTCTGCATTAGAGGCGACTCCTTGAAGCCGCAAGGTTAATCATTGGAATTAAGCATGAAAGGGTATATTGGTAGAGATCTTAATCCTTGCTCGGATGCCTTGACTTATGTAGCAACTCGGAATCACGGAATGTCAGTTCAGTAATATGAAGGGTATTAGTCACGTCTGCTAAAAGTCGAGTAGATCTTCGTGAACGACTATGTTTTGCAGCGGGTTTAATGCATTTTAAGGCTAACGCAAAGTTGTTTCGCTCATTACCATTAAGTTATACTAGGATTATGCGTCATGTGATAGAGCACTTTATTGTTTGTTGCATATATTTCATTTATAATATATAGCTACTTGTAAGGTTGGGAAGTGCTGGTTACTTTATAATAATTTATTTCAGTTACTTTATAGATAATTAAAGTAACAAAGTTGTTAAAATAATTGGAAACCATCGCATTCATCGCATCGCATTAAAGTGTTGCAGAATGCGCATACAAACCTACACATATTATATAAACAAATAGATCAACCGATAGACGAAGTTAGTATACTATTTTCGACCAGCTTTAGGGGGCTAGGTAGCTAAGTTAACTAGAGAAATTGATAAAAAGTGAATTATGATATACAAACAGGCGACATTTAATAAGAATAAAATAAAATATTAAATCTGAAAGATCATAAATGTTATTAATCAATCCCATTAATATTAAAAAGATAATTAAGTTTGTATTACTGCCTGCAAAATTGTTTCGACGCGACACTGGCGTAATTTTTTCTCCCTTATTCAAAACTCGAGTACGGTTGGTACTTCACTGTATCCACTAAAGTGAAGTGGGTAAAATGCAGCATCCACAAAATAATATTTATTTAAAAGTCATTCCCCTTTTTACTTTTTACGTACACCAATGTCGACTTTAACTCTTGTATATAAGATCAAATTTACGTTGCTAAACAAAATTTACTAAGCGCTATTTTTTAATGAAAAGCCTTGATGTCGGTCTGCATACGAGTGGGGAAGCTTCGTTATCCTAGTGCAGCAAGTCTGAGCTAATTGTATACTTATCATTTAAAGAACCTGAAAATAAAAATATACGGTTCTTAGATACTTAAAACATTTCTATAAATGAAAACAAGCTTAAAGAAGTTCTTGTAGTGAAAAGAAGCTTTCATTGCAAACCTATTTCTCATTTTCTTGTATTCATATTTTTCATATTCACTGTGATTTGAGGTTTCTGAATTCAAGTTTAAGCTTTGACAATTGAGAAGGCAGTTTTTATTGTATATTCAACATTGAAAGTGATGATCGCGACATTGGCGATCGGGGAGCCACAAAGTACATAATAATTTATAATATATATGGTCTCTTTTAAAATAATCTATTCCATGGTGCTCTTAATCGTCATCATCACAAAGAAGGTAGTATTAGATTGTCTACTGACGTCAATGTACTTAAACGACCAAAAATATTATACTCTCATTGCCCTCTATTACCTATGTGAGATTACATAGATGCTTAGATCATACAAAATGATCTAAGATGATAATGATCTAATCCTAGATAAGAACAAATACAATGTGTGTATCTAATTAGAGCATTTTTTTTAAATTTTCAATTTTGAAAAAACGTGTGAGTGAAAAAAAAAAGAGCCTACTCAAACTTCATGCAAACTATTTGACACTCGCGTGAAACAGAATTTCACACGATCAAAAAACATACACAAACTGTGACGTACAGAAGGCGCTCTACAACCATAAATCACAAATGACAAAAGCGCCTTATTTACATTAGGTACGTAGCTATCGATCCACACTAATACCTGAACGGAACCTGAAAGCAGGATCTGAATTACGTGCCTAGACGTTGAATAACGGTAATTCCTTTACAAATGAAATTTATAAAGTGCTTTTCGTTCTTACAATAAGATTATAGAATAAATTAGGTTAACAGCTTTTATTAGGATTCATTAATTCAGAACACGTGAGAAAGTAAATTGAGATAATGAGGGACCAATGTACAAATTAAGTCAATAAACGCAATCTGCACGCTCCCGGTAGACAAATTACTGCCTGACGCCGAAACATTAAGTTGTACCTTCTGTGTATCGTGCCTTTACCCTACGTCCTACGTATACGTAAGTTCAGACAAAGCGTAATGTTTTATTAATTAATTTCTTTGTTTTCCAATAGTAGTTATACATATTATAATTAGTGGTGATACATAAGGTGTTATATAGCATAATTTAAAACGACTACAATTACCCATTTTTGGTTTGCAAAAGTAGGTAAGTTCATATTATCATATAAAAATTCAATTATTGTAAACAAATGGCAATTACTATCAATTAAATCATCGATATGTTTCAGATTCTATCAACAAAGGCTTCCTTGGTGTCATGGTGACCGCGCGGTGATTGTAATCTTTTGAGTTTAAAATATTTTAAAATTCAATCCAGCAGCAAGAGGTAATGCTATGCTAAAGTGTAGCCGCTCACACCATACCGGCTCAAAATGAAGAATAGGGTGTCGTGTTTCGTGCGGTGTGAACCTCCCCCCCAGCCCCTCCCCTCCCACGCTTTTTAAAAAATCGTAATATATTAATCCTACTATAATAAATAAGAAATTTTTCATGTATGTTTGTTACTTGAACTTCAGGTATGTTTTCAATCACGAATATAGATTACAATCTGTGATAACATAGAAATGCTTCTAAAAAGTAAAACTGCAGGGAACAAGTAGTACAATATAAATTCAAAATAAATGTATCGTGACTAAATGAAAATCAACCATTATCACGTTCCAAGTTCAATTTATCTTGTAAATTGTAAAGATTAACAAGTCATAGCCTCTGCGCAAACACTTCGTCTACGTAAAGACAATACGCTAGGACGGGAACAAAACGTTCACATTCAAAGAACAAAAATCCTTCTGGCAACGTTCGGAGCGAGACGTTCTAAGGCCGCCGACGTCAATATTGACTCGGTGGAGCATCTCACGACTAATCTTATAGAAACTGTTTGCGTTCACGATTGAAGGTTCGACGCTCGTAGAAACTTTCCACTGTTCAAATAGCATTTGCATATAGGCTATGAAGCAATATTTCCGCTGCGGACCCCATTTGAATATTGCTGACAACGTAAAACGAATATCTATCAAGATTGAATCTGTGATTCCGTGCGCTGTCTTACGTGGTACAGACCTTGCATATCAAACAAAATAACTAGAATCCATTTATTTGTTTCATGTACGGGAGATTCTAGGCTAGGTCCGTACGATTTGTGTGGATAAGCTCAATAGGTAATATATTATGACTATCAACGTGCTGACAGCTGGTTGTGTCGGTAATAGAAGACACCATCCGCCTGACACAGGTAGGCTGCTGCATCACCGGGCATGACTGCCTTGATGTGTATCTTGCACCACCCATCTTCTACGATCGTCGCACTGCAGAAGACACGCCCATATCCACCCTTGAGATGTTCCCTCCATGTTCTCCGGAGACCACCGAGCATCATCAATGTATGAGAGAATGAGAATACAAGCCTGCAAGGAGTTCTTAGTGCGTCAATAGTTTGTGGGCGCTCATCCACACCTTAACTTTGTAAGAGGTAGTGCCTTGCTGCATAAGAACAGGTAGTGGCATGCATGGGGCATGACACTACCTCTTCCTGTGAAGCCGAATTGGGCCCGCACGACCTGGAAGGTATCTCTCGATCACACGAGACCGGCATAAAGTAACAGCTTTGCTGTCGCGTTTTATTTTAGTGTGTGAGATTTCGGTGGCCCGGGGGGTGAGAGGGGAAAAGGAGGGGAGCGCATCTCAGTCTCTATGCGGATGTCTATGGGCGTCGGTAGTCATCCAAAGGCTCTGAATGCTCGTTTGCCCCCCTATACTATAAAAAAAACAGTAGGTACATGTCGTGGTTTGCAGAGGGCGACGCATACATCACCTTCATATTAGCTCATCATTCCATCATTCCATTAAATAGATCCGCAGCTGTAACTCTGTGAGTCTACTTATCTTTTAAAGTACTTTTATATTATAATATTATAATATTGTAAATCTAATTTAAAAATATTTAATCATATTTATTTACTTGTTTTACTATTTATGTATAATAGTACCATTTAAATAAGTTACACCGATGTACCTGCGCAGACATCATTTTTTGGAAAGGCGCGAAATTATTTAAGCCAATCACCAGGCAATAATAGTTTTGCACGGGAAATTCTTCATTCGCCATTGGACAAACGAGAGTTGGCTGTATTGGCATTCGTCAGTTGCTTAGCCGAATGTCAGCTCTCATAGGCTGCCATTCATTCACACGTCAAAAGTCATGCAGCACAGATATCGTGAGCGAGATAGCATATGCTCACGTCTTGCTACATTTTAAGCCTTTTGTTGGTTGTTGGTAAGGTTGTGGAATAAGGTTTTTATTGAATTGGTATTATAAATCGGATTAGATCGGCCTATGTTGCGCTGTTCTGCGTCAACGAAGAACTAGTAAGCCGACTTTAGCGATTTTTTTCACTATTTTGAGAGCTACATTATCAGGATCGGTTCCGGTGGTATGTGGGACTCTCGGCACACCTTGCCTTTCGTAAGGTGCCCTGGCTGACGAATTTGTACAATGACTAGGACGTTGTCACCTCGATTGCTATTTAAAAAAAAATCGACGCCACCTCTATTGGATAGTTATCCTGCAACAAAGAACAATCTCACCGACGACGGGACAATTAGGGCGAGGTACCCACCTTCGACTCTTGTCCCCTACTCTTTCGTCCCCTCTTCTTATGAAAGGGATACAAAATCAGCCTCGTCGGTCCCATTGGATTAACCCAAATTACGGGATGGCAGGTGCCCCCTAAGGTACCTTAGGCTACTTAATCTAATCGCTGAGACAAGGTTTGAACCATTGTAGATCTTTTTACTTTTTACCTTTGTGTAGCATTTCAATAAAGTTGCATTAATTAAAAATGATAAAACAACCTTTACTGTCACCTACATTGTATTTTACGTTGCCATAAAAACATAATCCCCTTGGTGTATAATTAACCAAAAGTAATTAGTGTTGATAAAGGTGATTAAAGGAAATCGATACCTGGGATCCATTAGCAGGATTCATTTACAACTATCTGATAATGACGACTTTTCCATGAATCAGACTTAACGACTTAACATATCGTAACGATATAGACAGCAAAAAGTAGTGATTTTGCTGTATCGTATTTGTTGCTTTCATGCTGGTAAGAAATGTTAGCTTTGCTGCAACTTAGGCCCACAGTACACACGCGTTCAGCTAGTAAAAATGACTATGTAAGTATAGAAGCTATTCTTATGCGAACGATATGAATATTAAATACATTTCACAAATGTTCCCACTACACAGACGTACGCTAATCAATACAACAGCAGGTTGAAGTTAATACAAATTATTAGGAACACGGATGTTCGCGAGTGTTAAGTGACTGTAGTTAAGGAGTTGTTGTATACGAGTTTCGCTTTAATGTGAAACTTGTGATGAGAGCTCCGAATAACTAATCTGTTCTCTAACTACACACCAAATATACATACATGAATATACGACGGTAGTTGTATAACGTCTTTGATGCACCTGCTTTCTCGTATCCTCATCAAACTCATAACTAATAATATTAATAAGGTTCAAATTAAAAAAAAAAACAAAAAAAATAATATTTTGTCTTAATGTGTTTTATTTGAGAACTTGTTAGCATTATTAGCCAAGAGATATTAGAATAATTATTTAATGAAGTTATTGTACATGTGTACATGTGTGCATTAATTGTGCACGCATCAATTTGATGTGTAGGTTTATTATAATGTTTCTTTCAAAAATCTGATCTTTTGATGCATTTGTAGTAGACATAGAAAATTATAATATAGTTGT
>LUGF01007749.1:72757-86067 GCA_001625245.1 Calycopis cecrops | reverse complement strand
AGAGGTAGTATCTGCATGCTTGCATGCAGCCGAATTGGGCCGGCACGACCGGGGGAGTACCTCTCGCTTACAGAAACCGGCGTAAAGTGACACCTGCTGTGCTGTCGCGTTTCGTGCGGTGTGTCGGTGACTCACGGTGGGAAGAGCAAGGAGGGTAGCACATCTGTATAGATTCTATGGGCGCCGGTACTCATGAAAATGGCTCGAGAACGGCTGAACCGATTTAGCTAATTTTGGTTTTGAATTAATTGTGGAAGTTCAAGGAAGGTTTTAAAGGTTTTGTATTTATAAAAAAATGCTAAGAATATAGTAAAAACAACAATTTCGTTTTCCCATAGAAACTATTCCTACCAGTCTTTAAATTCTGTCTGTAAACTAAAGAATAGTTATCCTCTCCTATGTAATGTTCTAACGGCTTGAAAACTGGAGTACTGAGACCAGGGATTAGGATGAGAAACTGACTCCATGACACGGTTTCGACGTTGTAGTGGGACTGTTCAGAGACACAGCCGGACAGTCCCCAAGGAAGAGAAGTCTGGACATTTCACCGAGACCAGCCTGTCGCTAGAGGGATCCTGTTGCCTGTTGATCCGAGACACCTCAATTATTGTGGCTGGGTGCCTTCAGCAGGGGCTTAGTCTGTATTGCTCTCCCAAATGCCGAGCCCGACATAGGTTTAGGGCCACCCGGGCTCCTAGATATCATACGTACGTACTTAACGTCATACGTAAATGTATCAAAAAGAGGGTAAAGTTTAAGTTGTTCGGGTTGACGATTCAGCCACATAACATTACACGTTACCATGACAACATATTTTCCAGTGATGACAAGACAATGTCTGTCGGGTCAGCTAGTTAGTAATATAAATCACGAAGCTTAAGAAAAGACAAGCAAATCCTTGCTTATGTGGTTCATCTCATCTCTCACGAGGATACTTGTACCCGACGTTGCACGGTGGTCTCCCCGTAGGTCATAAATATGAAAAAGTCAGTGTCAAATATCCATTAGTTACTAATTTATCACAATACACCGATAATTGAGCTACCAAAAAATATAAATATGTCACATATTTTGTCTAATGATCATTTATTTTTCGACCTCCGAAGTGAAAACATCATTACGTTGCACTCGCCCTTATAGTTCTCTTTAGCGCATTGTTTATGCAATAGTGAATTCTCAGAACAGTTTATTTGTGACTTATTTTTCAAGATGGATTTCTAAGAACAAGGTATGCTTTTACTATTTTGTTACTTTTTTTTTGCCTGATTTGACTTATTATTAACATATAGCCAGCTACGCGACACAAAATAATTTTGACTTTTATTTTTACTCAGATGTTATTTTGCGTAGACCTATAACTTTTGTCAATATTTTTCGAACATTCTCACCTATTTTAAAATATTAATTGAAGTGTATTCTTTCAAACGATATAGGTTTTATATGCATATACTTACCTATTTAGCAGCCCGACGGCCTCTACGACTGTGACAACTCGGTCGTAGCAGTCTACGAAACTCACTACATATTTTTTTTAATTTCCTTTCAGTTACTTTGCTCAAATGCACAATTTCAAGGATTCATTTTTTTGAGATTTGGTCATCGACAAGTGGAAATATTACACAAAAGTATCAACAAGTCCTGAAAAAACCTTTTTAGCTTCCCTGGATGAGGTCGAAAATATAGATATTAAGAATTCAGATAGTCGAACCAATGAGTTGGTATGAAACCCTCGGTGTACAATCGCACTTAATCGGTTTTTTTTAATAATATTTATTAACGTTTAATTCTGTAAGCTGGAACGTTTTCCAATCGACATTTTTAAAGCGAACTGATATGAATAAAAAGTGCGTACAGAAAATGTATCCAGTGATAAATTTAAAACATATTTCAACGGCACGTTTAATCCTTGTAATAAATTTTAAAAATGTTCATATATATCTGTGAATGGTTAATCCCGTGGATTATGGCGTCTCTCGCACCTTCTAATCCCCAACAGGCAACGTGAGGTATGAAATTGTTGGATGATACAAAGATTATCTCTTGTATGGCACATGTTTATAAAGTTTGTAATTTTAGATTAAATTGTATCGTGTAGGTTATATTTTGATCATAATCAGCGTTAAAAATAGATTTCAATATTTTTTTTATGATATAGGGCGAAAAACGAGCAGTCGGAGCCAGATTTATGTCTACCGACTAATGCCATATGCTTCCGCATAGAGTCTGTACTGATCCGCTGCCCCCCTTTCTCCTCCCACTTTCGTGGGCCACCGGTTACTTACACACCATCCGAAACGCGACAGCATAGCTGTCACTTTACGCCAGTCTCGTGTCAGAGAGAGGTACCTCCCCGATCGTTTTTAGGGTTCCGTATCTCAAAGAGAAAAAACGGAACCCTTATAGGATCGCTTTGTTGTCCGTCTGTACGTCTGTCAAGACCTTTTTCTCTAAAACGCTTGGAGGGATTAAGCTGAAATCTTTGCCAAATACGGAGGTCAGTTACGTCTTGATGCCTTGAAAAAATCACACTTCTAAGTTAACGCAATAAAAAGTTATAGCCATTTATGTACAAATTTTGTATGAAAACGCACTTTTTCGAAAACCTATAGGGTACTTCCCGTTGAGCTAGAATTCTGAAATTTGGCAAGAAGTAAGACCTTACAGTATACATATAGGAATAAATCTAAAAATTGGTAAATAAAATTTATATCACAGGAACAATCATTACCAACTTATGCATGTAGTTCGTTTCATACTAAATGTATGCAAGCACCCGCATATATAAGTTTGTCGCGAGGAAGTGTAATTTTCTCAACGTCTATTACTTTTGCTCATACCTCCCGTTCCTACGGAACCCTCGGTGTGCGAGTCCGACTCGCACTTGGCCGGTTTTTTTTTTATATAAAGATAGTATTCTTCGGAACAGTACGACGGTTTCCTAAGCTGGTCTTAGTCTAATTAAATTCCTGGCCTTAGAAGTATGAAAACAGGTTGATAGGTTCTTCGTCTGTGGAGGTGAAAACTACAAAATTCGCCTCGATAGGGGTAAATTGAACGGGCAAAACTTGTATGCAAATTTTCTCATTTCTGGGTCTAGGCAGTATAAAAATTGGTATACAGGGCCATGATTTGTTAATATTATAATGAGGAAAGAATATTTTTTGTTTGATATCGGATAGGCTCCAAAACTAGTAAGCCGACTTTAGCGATTTTTTTTCACTATTTTGAGACCTTAATTATCAGGATCGGTTCCGGTGGTATGTGGGACTCTCGGGACACGATACTACCGACTAGCCGGCTGATTTTGTATCCCTTTCATAAGAAGAGGGAACGAAAGAGTAGGGGACAAGAGTCGAAGATGGGTACCTCGCCCTAATTGTCCCGTCGTCGGTGAGATTGTTCTTTGTTGCAGGATAACTATCCAATAGAGGTGGCGTCGATTTTTTTTTAATTAGCAATCGAGGTCGTCACGCCTAGTCATTGTACAAATCCGTCAGCCAGGGCACCTTACGAAAGGCATTATTGGCACACAAGGCTACTATATATACTATACTACCGACTAGCCAATCAGCCTCGTCGGTCCCATTGGATTAACCCAAATTACGAGATGGCAGGTGCCCCCTAAGGTACCTTAGGCTACTTAATCTAATCGCTGAGACAAGGTTTGAACCATTGTAGAGGAGCTTTTCAATAAAGTTGCATTAATTAAAAATGATAAAACAACCTTTACTGTCACCTACATTGTATTTTACGTTGCCATAAAATACATAATCCCCTTGGTATATAATTAACCAAAAGTAATTAGTGTTGATAAAGGTGATTAAAGGGAAATCGATACCTGGGATCCATTAGCAGGATTCATTTACAACTATCTGATAATGACGACTTTTCCATGAATCAGACTCAACGACTTAACATATCGTAACGATATAGACAATAAAAAGTAATGATTTTGCTGTATCGTATTTGTTGCTTTCGTGCTGGTAAGAAATGTTAGCTTTGCTGCAACTTAGGCCCACAGTACACACGCGGTCAGCTAGTAAAAATGACTCTGTAAGTATAGAAGCTATTCTTATGCGAACGATATGAATATTAAATACATTTCACAAATGTTCCCACTACACAGACGTACGCTAATCAATACAACAGCAGGTTGAAGTTAATACAAATTATTAGGAACACGGATGTTCGCGAGTGTTAAGTGACTGTAGTTGTGGAGTTGTTGTATACGAGTTTCGCTTTAATCTGAAACTTGTGATGAGAGCTCCGAATAACTAATCTGTTCTCTAACTACACACCAAATATACTTACATGAATATACGACGGTAGTTGTATAACGTCTTTGATGCACCTGCTTTCTCGTGTCCCCATCAAACTCATAACTAATAATATTATAAGGTCAAATTAAAAAAAAAAAAAAACCAATAAAAATAATATTTTGTCTTAATATGTTTTATTTGAGAACTTGTTAGCATTATTAGCCAAGAGATATTAGAATAATTATTTAATGAAGTTATTGTACATGTGTGCATTAATTGTGCACGCATCAATTTGATGTGTAAGTTTATTATGTTTCTTTCAAAAATCTGATCTTTTGATGCATTTGTAGTAGACATAGAAAATTATAATATAGTTATATAAGTATTATTGTGTACAAAAACGCTTTCTTTTTTTATAACTTTTAGTTTCGATACACTAACTTTGATATACTTTTTCTGGCTTTCGTACATTTGATAATTTTGAGTTACTTAACGGCTTTTTGCAATTGATGATAATTCTATCCTTTTAATTTAATAAGTGTAAAAGATTAAATGAAGTTTTGCTATGCTTTCATACGAACTCTACTGAACACATTTGGATGAAATAAGGCACAAATATAGATTTCAATCCCATCCAATAAGAATCCCATCCTAGAACATAAAAAGAAATGAAACAGAATACAAGTCTTGTACAAATATAAACAATCACCAAGAGAGCCGTGCTCCAGCATATAATTTGCGCTCTGATCTCTCGGTGTTCGTCCGAGCCGCGCTTGTTTGACTAGTTACTTCACTGTCTAACTTGTCGAAGACAAACAGGAAACTGCCCAAGTTAAAGTTACCAGACGAAGTTCGACCCACAGCTTTCATCCTACACAGCGCTGTTTTATTGTGTAACAACTATAAAGGTTTAATATAATACATTTTTATGACAATCATTCGATTATTTACTAGCTTTTTATGGTATCATGGACAGATTATCTACTACCACTGGTGTAATATGGATATAAAATATATATTATTTATGTTTTTTTGTTACTACACCAATAATCAACGAGCTTCAGTCACTCAAATAGCCAAAAACTATCAAAATCAGTTTATGCGTTTTCCTCTTTATATCAGAACGTCAATAGTACAAGATGTTTTGCTCGTAATATACCATAGATTTAGAATTATTTTCACTACGTAAAAGATCTACAATACTTGAGAGCGATGTATTCAAATTAAGTTATAATCATTGCATCGGAAAGAAAAAGAGATGAGATGAAGTACTAGCGTGACATTAGTTTTTGCGAGTAAGAGGCCTTAGCGTCCCACTTGTTCAACGTCGTGATATAAGTTTTGTGTTTATTTAGTAATTCTTCGAAAAAAATTGAGGATATGATTAACGACAATTATGTCGACATGTTGTGTATCACCATAATGTGATGTTACAAGAAAGGGACCCGAATCAACACACTTTTCATAGGTATATACAAATTTGTACCTACCGTACGTACGTACCTACATTATACAAATTTGTTGTTGAAAGTTTTCGTATTTTTAGTTAAACGACTCAATATTGATTTATATTGTTCTGTATATGTGTAATTCGTGATTATATACAGAATTTGCGAACAAATTACGTAAAATACTAAAATGTTTCGCAACGCTAGTGCTTGAAAAAGCGGTGACGTCACGAGTATCGATAAAACTTAAGTGTGTGCTGAGCATCTGGCACATGCTTCGCATCTGGTGTAGTTGAAGATGTACACTATATCTTCGAACTCTTTATGAAAAGAAAAGGGCGCTCGAGGCGGACTTCTGTCAGGAGAGATCGTGTAGAGTTTGCCACGTGTTGGGCAGATGTTATAGCTAAACCTGTAAGGTAGTCCAGTGGTACTGTAGGTTTGTTCATTGTATTTCGTAGTTAAATGTGAACGATTAGTTGTAAAAGTATTGTTTACATTTGTTGATCCTTAGAAAAAAAGAAATCAGGCGAAATAAGACCCGAAATATAAGGGACCTTAGCAATTGTATAGCTGTCGCCATAGTGGTTTTTCAATTAAAGTTTGCGAGAAGTATCTCGTGGCATATCGGGCCTTCCAGAGATTGCTGAAAATTATGATGATGATGACGTGACGGCGGTAGATATAGACGAAAATAATATTGTTAATGAAACTGATTAAAATCATTCCAATCTTTTATGTGTTAATGATACTGTATGTCAATGGTGATACTGTTAGTTTTGTTAGTGACACTATGTCTATTAAAAGTGATAATGTAAAACTGTGCTGTAAACTAAACCACTTTATCTGGACCAATGCAAGTGAAGGCATGTTTATCCAATCTAGCTTTCATTAGCTAAAGAGATATTGACCCGGTCTAGTACTATCCGGGCCAGTTTTAAACTGAAGGGACAAAAGTGTCAACCTGCAGAGTCTGAACAGACTGGACCAGGTTTGGCAAATCTGTAGCGTTTTTACGAGACCAAACAAAGTTGTCATTATATCATATTGTATAAGTTTTGGCCCAGAATACTTGTATAACGTATGAAAAATTACAAATTGTAAAATATGTCAGGATGACGGAACATGTTTGACGGCAGATATTCAGACAGAATTCTTTAATTCATGGTGGTCCGGTGATTTTATTTTGCTGGTTCTTCTCAGGTCAGAGCTAGGGTTGAAGCGGTGGTAAAAGTCGTTTTTTAAATTCATGGTGGCCCGCTGAGTTTGTTTCGCCAGTACTTTTTAGAACAGGGATTTTTTTTACGTTCAAAGGATACTTTTTTATAATTATCTTTTGAATAAAAACATATTTTATAAAAAATGAGCGCGCGAGGACGTGCGCACGTCAGTATGGTCGTGACGGCTCCTGACCTCATTAATACTTGAAAAACACCACCTGCGTAACGCAGGTAGTGTTTGTGCCAATTTAGTTAATTAACAGACAATCCATATAAAGAAGGTAAACGCCCACCAGAGGGAATATTCGAGTGTCAATGTTCGCCCGGTGTACTTGCGGTACCGTGGCCACGTTAGATGGTGAATTTGTTACATCGTTACTCTGTCCAAAAGTATGATATTTAGTAAAAAATGATTAGAAGGGAACTTACTGTGTTTTATTAAACAAAGTGTGAAACCAACAGTTGTTATATTACATAAAACATATCACGTCGGTCATCCTAACCCGACATGGTAACGTCAAATGTAAAATAAAAGAACTGTCCAATATGTTGACCTCGTCATGAAAAGAAGTCAAGATCTAATAATAAAATATCGGGGAAATCCTCTAATTAGTCTTTGTCTTGTACGCTTCTTCACACGTTGTGACTACTTATTATTTTTGTCATTTATATAAAATTTTACTTACTGCACATATAATTCACTAATATGTAATAAATAACGCCCCTACTTTAATGATAAATGTGAGTACATTAGGTACACTTAAATATAAGCCGTTTCGGTTGCATATATGCCATACAACATATCAGGTGGATTTATCCTCGATCGGTCTGTGAATAAAAAATAAGTTAGGAACAAACCGCTTAGAAATGAATGTTTTACTCGCAGAAATCCAGATTCATATCCTGACTAATGAAATGAAAAATATTTTAAATCTTCTCGTTTATATCAACGTCGCTTACTCTGCGGTCTAGGGGACGTGCGGAAATCTTTTGCCTCGCAAGGAAAGGCTTTGATGTCAAAGAGCTTTATCCATTTGCATTGTGTTCGCGTACAGCCCGACCTTAATAATATGGTAATCTATATAAGTATAGACTTTATAAGTCGACTCTAGTTTTATAACAAACCAACCTTTAGAATAGTATGTGTATGGATCTACATGTTAAATACAAAGTAGCATTTCGTGTGATAAGTTCAGAGTTTCGCATGGCCTTGTTACAATGATACTTTATAATATACAAGTTAAAACTTAAACATATTTTGTTGAAATTAATTTTATTAAAATAAAATATGGTTCATACCGTGTGTTGTATTCGTCATCTATACTAATATTATAAAGAGGAAAGATTTGATTGTGTGTGTATGTGTGTTTGTATGCTACTCCGAAAGTACTAGACCGATTTCAAAAATTCTTTCACCATTTGAATGCTACATTTTCACAGATTAACATAGACTACTGATGATTTTTGAATTTTGAAAAACGGTTAAATTTCTAAACGGCTGAACCGATTGGGCAAAAATTTTAGTGATGGTTTCCTGAATGCTTAAAAATATAATTGGAGGTACCACCGCGCCGGTAGGTGGCGCTGCTGTCTGTAAGTCAACTACTAAACGTCTTGACCAATTGGATTGAAATTTTGTATGTGTATTTTTGTTGTTTCACAGATACGAATGTATTATCTATAATGAATGTTTGTCCTTTCCAGAATCGTAATGCATAATGCATTTGAGAATGTGATAATCTTAAGTTAAGTTGCTTTAATTACGCCCACGAAGGTTTCTTAGTTGATACGACCAATTTTTGAGAGATGGCGACACTGTCATTCCAATAAATTTTATATATTGCTATGACACTCCTTGCTGACGTATCTGTTGGTAGCGTAGCAATGCACGCGCGGTACAGCTAGTATTATATAAACATTTTTGTTAACTTTTTGACTAGAACATCAATTAGCAAATGGCGCGACTATCGCTGCCTGCTATTAGCATTGAATTTAGAATAGACAGAGATTCTCTTCGCTTTTTGTTCTTGGAATTTAAATCTGGATGTTTAGTATTTTTCTATATATTTTCATTTAGTTAATAAAATATCTAAATATACCCACAAAAGTATTTTGTGGGTATATCTAGATATTTTCTTCTGGATTCTGTCTTCTTTTGTCGAAACTGCTTCTACATCTTTCAAAATTTGGACTACTTCCAAAAAATAAAAAGCTGAATCCATCAAGACGCTTCTACTGCCCACTTACGGCCTGGTCGAATGGCAATATTTTGTTGCAGTCCTTAAATTTATTAAGATATCTGTTTTAATCGCACTGTAAAACAAACTAGTAGTCGTCACATCTTATAATTTAGGTATAAGCAGAATACGCAAACGCATTCATAATAAGCGTATTAACTAGTAAGAAATGATGATAAATCTTCTATACGTAAACATTAAGTAACGATGAGTTTATCGTACACAAACGCAGCTGTTTATATTCTCCACAGCTTTCCCCTGGCAAGCGTCCGTTGATTCCGGCGCAACAGGAAGCCGTCCTCAATGCAGGAAATACTCGCTCAGACGGCTCTAGATAGTGTCCACAGATTTCAGATTACCACATTTTTCTCTTATCTATAACAATTAATAAGATTGAATTTCATCTCAAAAGTATTTAAAAATCTGAAAACATGGATAATATTTTTCGATAAGTCGGTAACATTTTTGTAGTTTGCCTCATTGTCTATGAAAAAAATACTACTCCCTTGTGGAACGTATAACTCTTCGTTACGCCCATCTTTTAGTATGAGGATGTATTCACACCATTTATTCCGTAATCAACCCCGCGTTGAAAGATTGTGTCCTAGATTCTGTGAAATATAACGCGGTGTAATATGCGGTTCAACATTTCTGTGTAATAAAGATAGCGTGCTTGTGGCGTTTAAATATGCATTTAGAAGGCTTCGAAAGAAATATGGTTTAAGTTGATTTTTTTAATTTAATTCAATAAACTGAACAATGACATCATGTAAACAACACAGTTACCTGAAGGGCTAGGAAGAGGGTAAGTCACATGTCACGATCCTCACGTGTGTGAGAATTCTGGCATGTATCATGGTCATGCATGTACCTGGCATCCATATAATATGTCATGTATATGACAATGATATGATAATAATTAGCTAATCACTTTTGACTCGCATTCGCATCGATATCTGAACCTGGTTCTCGTGGTCTGTATATAAACAAATACCAGGTTAAGATTCAGTGTGAGATCGAAAAAAAAGTTGGAACTATTCTAATCTTAATTGGTTAGAATAATTCCAAGTTTTTTTTCAATAGATATTTTTTCTCTACAGTTGTGTATTTATCTACAGCCGCATTAGACTACTATTGAAACAGTAACCGATCGAGCATAACACCAGCGTTGTTGGTTCCCGCGCTTACGTCATTTACGTCTCCTTCCGTCAGAATCATGTTCGTTCCTGTGAAGTGAACTCGATCAGCGTGTCGGAGCCTGCAAGCTCGTTAATCTAATTAGGTCACATATGTTTTATTGGTACCTATCCTAATCAGTTAAAATAATTTTTATCAACAAATTGTGAAATGCCCATGCAATAATTAATCACGATCTTCTTGTGCCAGGGTAGCAATCAGGCGAATCGTTTTATTCAGAGGACGTCAGGTTAGAGTATAAAGGTAAGTAATCATTTTTAAAAAATATATAAATTTATTGGATCATTTTGGAAGAGGTAGTGCAACCCTGCATGCTTGCATGCAGCCGAAGTGGGCTGGCACGACCGGGGAGGTACCTCTCGCTTAGACGAGACCGGTGTTAAGTGACAACCGTGCTGTCGCGTTTCGTGCGGTGTCATGTTTGTGGGAGGAGAATGTAGGGTAGCGCATCTGTATAGCTTCTATGTGGATGTCTATGGGCGTCGGTAGTCAAAATGGCTCCGACTGCTCGTTTGTCTCCTAATACTATAAAAAAATTGCTTTTTGGTAGGTAGGTACCCAATTTAATTAGTTAGTGTCAAGCTAATGTTAGGAAACAGTTCTCATCAAACTATAACATTATGTAAGCCCTATTCCAACGGAACCATGAAAGGATTTCTAATAACACCAACCTATTTTGTTAACGCCACAATCTACACGTCCTGAGCTGCAAATGGACCGAATAAACAAAGATAAAAATCGCTCCGTGACAACCTAAAATCCCCCGGCATCAACTTGGGGATCATATTCAAAATGGGACTGGGGTCCTAAGCCGGGGAAATGTAGTTGAAATATTACAATTTGTGGCCGGAATATGCGCCGTACAAATGGGGTAACCAGGTTATGTCATCATCGTAAGCTCACTGTCATCCACATTTGGATTAATAGTTGTCGATAAAATAAGATGGGTAACAAAGTAAAAAACTTTTCATTATTTTCTTTTTTTTTCATAACTTTATAGTAATTTTAGTATTTAATAATTAGAGGTCTTAGCACCATCTATCGATTGTTCCAACAGCATAAACCAAAATGGCTTCCACGATAAACAAAATAAATTACCAGTAGCTTTATTAGTTCATTCATATTCAGACTTTTAAAAATCAAAATCTTTCAAAAAAGTCTAATTAAAACGATAATTTGAAAAGAATAAGGGTTTTATTGCTACCGTAAAATATGTAATTAAAAAGGTGAATATAATTTTCTATAAAAGGAGCTGATGATAATCATATCCTTCGAATTATAAACTGTTTCAAAGTCTTACAAGTGTTAGTGTAAACTATACATGTAAATTTTGAAACTGCCAAACTATATTTAGCAAATATTAATTGGGAGAGCTTGCACAACCCGTGAACAAAGACAAATACTTGAAACTTGCTTGTAAAGTAGATACAGGTGCATATTTGAGTAATATGCAAACGGCAAACACCAAACGCTTAGTACTTGACAGTTCAAAATATGGTTAGTTTGAATTTCAAACCAGTCGAGTCGCTAGAATGTTGAAATTTACAGCGTTGTGTGGAAATATATATATCTATACATAATTATAATAAAACAGTAAAATTCGTGTGTCTGTACATTGAATATATTTTGTTGTTTTTTATTTTTTTGTCTGTCTGTTGGTCTGTTTGTCCGGGCTAATCTCCGAAACTACTGGAAGCATATAGATTCGAATGAAACTTTTGTGGTGCATAGATACTAAGCCTGGTCAATCAAAAACACTTTTTACTCCCGTAAAAGTGCTAATTCCTACGGGAAATCGGAACTTCGGCACACTGCAAGCAAACAATAACAAATCACTTTGATTATAATATGACTACCCTACGCGAACGAAGTCTCTGACACCAGCTAGTTCAATATAATTATATACTAACTAACTAACTAACTAGAACTAAACTTAGAACTGAATTATTATATTAATTTGACGACATGCAGCGAGTAGAGAGTACAGAGTACTACATGTCACGATCCACATTTGTCTTGCTCCCTTCACATTCATAACTTTCTTCTCTCCATTTTCAGGTCCTAGAAGAAGAATCCATATATTCCAAAAAAAGCCCAAAATTGTATTGACTTGTGCCCCAGAGTTTACAAAGATGAAATCTATGTTATTTAAAAGAAATGATCTTGTTTATAAATGATACAAGTCATATTATGCTACGCAGCTATGGGCAAAAGTTATCATGGTCAAAAAAACTTAATTTTAGCGGAGATAATTATGACAAATTCCCAATGAATTCATAATTATATTACTAAATTTTAAGATTTTATTTACTTTTCTTCTTGTTGTTCTAAATAATTATTTTATTCAATTGTGTGTGAACTGTCAGAAAATTATCAACAAAAGGGGATGCCTTTTGTTGGTAATTTTCTGACAGTTCATTTTTCAAATGGAGTTCTATGTCAATACTCGGAAGTTTGAGGTCTTCGAGTCCTACTTCATATAATATATACTTCAGATCACTGTTACAGGCATAATAAACTGGCATATACATATTATAATTACGGCATACGACGAAGTTAGATGTTGGTAAAACTAAAATATTTGTTATCTTCTACAAAAATCGCTAGACGTTGAAGTATACCCTTTCAATTTATTAGTTTTCAATTTCTTTTCAACTTACGTGCGAAGTAATATGTATTTGCTGAAAATTCAGAAGAGCGGGTGCAATCAGGAACGGTTGGATGGTGCACGTTCCAAGTTTAAGTTTGAATCCAACTTGACCCGTGCGACTTTTTCCCCATTCCCGGGAGTCTGATGAAATTTGAAACTTTTCAAGGAGATTGATTTCCAAATACTTCGGAATGAATGAAGAAACTTTAACACTTGACAATGTTTGATGAAAAAAATGTTCAATATTAAAATATATTGAATTTTTTTCCAATGGGCACATTTTTTGTTTACGTTAAAGG
>LUGF01007749.1:51647-65881 GCA_001625245.1 Calycopis cecrops | reverse complement strand
CTACCTTCTACCTATAACTTCCGGTTTATTAAATATAGCTCAATATAAGGATCACTCAGTTGGACGATTGAGAAAAAGCAAGATTTTCATTTTGTCTTAAGCCAGTAAGATTTCAAGTACGTTCTTTGTTTCTCAAATTTTCCCAGAAGCATAATTTATAACAAACATGATAATGTTTCATATTTTTCAGTGTATGATGGTGTTTTAAAAGATCACTCAACTGAACATAGTACATTCTGAGTGATCCATATAAACCGTTCTAAATCTTAAACGGGGCCTTGAAACGAATCGAAAATTTGTTTATCAGCTTTCACAAATTCTTCACAATTATTTCAAATGCAAATTATAAACACATAGGTAGTATATTCTTTGATACGCGTTATGGCTTATTCTTCAGATGTCCAGATTGAGAGATCCAGTTAATTAGTTCTAACTTTCTTTGTGTAGGTTTCACAAATTTTATACATTACCATGAAGTTTTCACAATTATTTCCTAAATTCTATCATAATTTGGTTGTGGTTGGGTGAGGTTTTTGAAAAGATCTCTCAGTCCACACGCACACCATATCACAACGGTAATAATGTGCAAGGTCTCATTAGTAATTCCTTTAAAATAGCTTTAACATAAGTGTGATCCAGTTGTGGCGAATGGTTATGATAATGTAATTGACGTTTGATTTTTTTTCAAATTGACAGTTCAGTTACATTAAAATCATCAAAATTTTTAGTTGATAATTCGTGTTTTTTCGTAAAATTCGTAAATTTTCGTGTTATTTTGAGAAATTTAAATGTGATTGGCTAATTGAAGAACTTTCAATGTGTATTTGTGAAGTTTTCTGTGCTATAAGGGCATTAATATGTTCAATTATACGATTTATAACTTGTCTTTTATGTACGATATTCAATACCATTTTTTGTATTCTACTATGTATAGCTAAAATTATATGCTGCATTTGGTCCATGTTGCTTAGTTGGTGAGTTTTACTTATCAGTACTAGAGATTGTCGTAGAATAAAAATTCGCTTAGTTAGGAGTGCAAAGCATGGCAGTTCTTTGTATTTTGTTCAACATAATATCTTGCATTTCCATTCATTTTTGCTTTTTGTTTTATTAGGCGGTATATCTTGTCTGGACAACTTGCACGATCAAATTCAAATCCGTGTTTACACATTATTACATCTCGCTTTTAGACATTTTTTTTTGCATTTATGGCATTTCAACATGGTTATTTTTGCGAATTCCGCAAGCATCATCTTTTAAATTTTTTAAATGGTTTAAGTAAATAAACTGGAGTTAAATTACAAACAAACATGTTATTAGTTAAATATAATATTTTTTATTGTCAATTAATGATCGTTTTTTTTAGAATTATATTAAATGATGATCCAATTTTTCTATCGTATTATTTATATTGATAATAGTAGTTTTCTTTACTGCATAACAATAATGTGCAAGGTTTTATGAATAATTTCCGAAATAGCTTTAACGTAAGTGGCAACCCAGTTATGGCAAATCGTTGATTAAATGATAATACTGGATATATCTATCTCCCTTCAGCAAAAAAAGGAATATATATCGATACCTCTGGGCTCAAAGGTCGTAAAGGACATTTTGGCGAAAATGAATTATATATCTACATAGTTTTATTCAGAATTTAATTCTCTATCGATCTGTATATTCAAATCCTCGAAATTCCTAAAAAAAGTGCCTTTACGACCTAAGAAATTTTGTACATTTAATAAAATGAATTACGAAAATTGGGATGTAAATATTATTTTAGTTTTTAATTTCAGACACCATGGTAGTAAAGGACATTACATATTTTTTTTGGGCATAAAATGGACATGTGTTACTAATTGTCCTATATCACCTTGCATTTATATGCATAAAATAACAAGAAGTATGTTGTAAAAGTCATAATTTGTAAGAACTGTCCTATACGCCCTAAACTAGTATTAAAAATATGCTATATCCATTTAAAACTGTTACAGTATTTTAAATTTAGTTGCCATACACCCTAAATATCTTATAGCTTGATTTACATTGATACATTTAAGTCGTTAGTTTTTGAATTTACTGGAAATATTATGTTTTCTCCCCGTATATTTAAATTCACGTGTTTTTGGTTATTGTTGTAAGATAAGAACAAAATAAGAGGTAATTTTGAAGTGTAAGGGTTTTTTAAAATACTAACTAATTCCAGCGGTTTCACCCGTGTTCTTACCTGAACCATATCACCCTGCTCCCTTAGGTCATTATTATTATTATATGTTATCAAATTAAGCCCATTATGTGTCCCATTGTTGGGCAAAGGCCTCCCCTCATTTTTTCATTTTTCTTCATTCAGATCTGCATCACGTCAATCAGGCAGGTATAGGTAGGTAGGTCGAGTTCATCTCGCCATCTCCTTTTTGAGTCTGGGTCCCATAAAGTGGCAATTTTTGCCCAAGACTCGTCAGGCTCTCTCGGCTTGCGTCGCTTAGATCTTGGAGTAATGTTTGTAAGTCTGAGGCTGAGGAAGCGAACAGGATGATATCGTCGGCAAAGCGTAAATGTGTTAATTCGCTTTGCTTATGAGGATTCCTTGTCTTCCCAGCCTGCTGCGAGTTTTCGATTCGATTCCGAGATATCCAAGTTGCAACTTTTAAAAAGAAATATAACGATCAAATATTTAATATTGACGACCAGGCTGGCGCAGTGGTACAGAGCTCGGATAAGTAGAGCATGATATTTTATTTATCAAATATTCTATGGAAGAAGATACACAAAGTCAGGAGAAAACCTCAGAGAAAGGAAAAGGAAAAGGGAAGGGACGATCGATATAAGTAAAAAACACTAACAACGAATCTTTGGTAAGAGTGGATATCATAAAACAGTTATACGATTGTGGAATACCAATTTCAGCTGCCAAATATAAAGATCTTATAAATCTGTGTGAAAGTGGAACCATATCTAAGAGATTCCATAGGGAATATAAAAAACTGCCATGCAATTCTATGATTCAAGAGACTTTAAATGAAACTGACGATGAAGACGAGAAAACTAGCGACAATGACGATATTTAGTATTTTTTATAGATGATTGATGACAATATTTATAACAAGAAATAATAAAAAGAAGAAATAATAAAAAACATTAAAATCAACTTCTTTAAAGTTTTTTTTAAAGAAGTTGATTTTAATGATAGCTATAGTGCTAAAAAGTTTTAAGAAAGTTTAATTTTGATGTTAAAAAGGTAAAACGAATAAAAAAAGACTGTTAAAAACTACTGATAATTAAGTTCCTAAAAAATAAGACAACATTGAACATACACAACGTTGGACAGTTGAGAAATGAGAATAAATAACATTTTGTTACTTTATTACTTTAAAATTGTGTTTTTAATAAACCATTTATTATTACATATTATTACTATAGTTTAGAGAGATTAGATTACAAAAAAGTTGTTTTATTTGACACAAATACTTGGTTTTGATAATCATTTACAACCTAAATAAAAACGTGACTTGTTAGTTACTGCCTTGTCTTTGTACAGAAGTATGGATTTACGCCCCAAAGAGCTAAAAAGTGTTGAAAATTTCAGGGTGTAAAGGTCATTTGCAAGTTATTTTATTTAAAGGAAATTTATCTCAGTAAATATAGCTTTAAACCAATTTTGTATTTTTTCTTCTGAAAATACTGTCAAATTTAAGAACTTTCTTCCTAAGAATCATCTAAATATCTCAATAAACAAAAAAGTTATAGACATATGAATTTAAAAAAAAACGTTTTTTGCTTCTTCTGAAAAGTCGTGTTTTGTCCTTTACGACCTTTGAGCCCAGAGGTATCGATATGTATACCAGATGTCCGACAAGAAAAGAGATAAAATACACTACTTTTTGTCCCTCATCGCGTGTAGCTTTTTCTCTGTTTCGCCATTAACGAGCTAAACTAACTTTGACGTTTCGTTGACGCTTCGAGATAAATTGTAATCTATTTTGAATTTTTTTATAACTATTTCTGTTTTATTTTGTGTTTGCTTTGAAGCAGGGTATATACCCAGTACTGCAAAATGATACAGTGCAGTGTTCTTGGTTGTAGAAGTGACAGCGACAAGATAAATTCCTGGTTTATCTTTCCAATCGTAAGTATCACATTAATTGTTAGTTAATTTGCTAGAAATTTTTCAATTTACCACTTCTGTGACTATTCTAGAATAGATACTAATATTTCAAGGTAAAATAAACGTCTATTTTATTCGTTTTACCTGTTAATAAAATATAACAAAAATTCGATGTTGCCATAATTGTGCTGGGGAAATTGATAGTATAAAAACGAAATTAATATGGAAAGTAATTATTAAAACTTACATAGAACCTACTCATCTTGCTTAATATTTCTTGACAAATGAATAATGATTTTAATCTTAAACTTCCAGATATCCCGTAAAACTAGAATTTTGAGAATTATGGATTACAGTAATGGGAAGAAACAACTGTTTGCTCAATAAAAGCTCTAAAATATGCAGCAACCAATTTCATAGTTCTTTTGTGAAGATAGGATATAAAACATATTTAGTACTTAATCTGAAAGTTTTTCGAGGGAAGAATTGTCAATGGACAGGATTACTCAAAAGTAACATACAGAGAGACTTATATTCCTGCGTAAAGACCACCTAACTCTGGCATTTGTATTGTATACTAATAGCTTGCTTGATGCAAGCTATTAGTATACAATACAAATGCCAGAGTTAAATAATCCCTATTAGGTATTTATTATTTTATCGACTTTACCTTTTATCGACTCACAAAGTGATATATTTACATTGACTCTATATTTTTTTATAGCTTAAGGGGGCAAACGAGCAATCGGAGTGATTTTCATGACTACTGAAACGCATAAACATCTGCACAGAGATTATACAGATGCATTGCCTTCCTTCCTCCTCCTCTTTCCATGGGCCACCGGCTACTTATACACCGTATGAAACAAAAAATTAGAATTAAACAAATTAATGAAAAGAATTAATGAAAATTAAAGAACAGACCCATCGTCAGCTTCGCCGGTAAGCCATGCTCGTAATAAAACCATAAGCTTCTGCGACGCAACCTCCGATCATTCAACACGATTATAAAATCGATAGAGCAAAATCAGGGCTCGAAAGTGTTCGTCCAGACACCAAATAGAAGCCACCTGGCAAAGCTTATAACAACTACGGGGAATGTCGTCGCGTCTAAATCGGAAATCCTTGCGAAAATATATGGCAAACTTTACGCTACTCAGACTACCGGGAGAGGATGGAATTACTACTGAGTTCTTAAAGGCTGGAGGAGTTCCAGTCTTGAAGGAGCTCCAAGAGCTCTTTAATGCCGTTCTTTTTTCCGGAAGAAACTCCAAAGGCAGGGTACAGAAGCGTGTTGGTTTTGTTTTTCAAAAATGGAGACAAAACTTTGCTGAGAAATTACCGCCCTATTTTGCTACTGAGTCATGTCTATAAGTTGTTTTTAAGGGTCATCACGAACTGTCTTGCTCAAAGACTCGACGAATACCAGCCACCGGAGCAGGCCGGGTTTCGAAGCGGCTACAGCACCATAGACCAGACCATGGCTGATTGTACAGAAGACCGAAGAGTACAATCGGCCGCTATGTCTAGCGTTGGTGGACTATGAGAAAGCCTTTGATTTCATCGAAACCTGGTCTGTTCTGGATTCCTTGCAGCGTTGTCAAGTATACTGGTGATACATCGAGGTGATGAGATGTCTTTATAATGCCGCAACAGGGCCAGCGTTCTGAAGATGTCAACCTACGACGAGGCGTAAGACAGGGGGATGTTATATCCCAGAAACTGCTCGCTTACGGTCTTGAGGATATGTTCAAGACGTTGGACTGGAAAGACGGCGGCATCAATATTAACGGCAAGTACATCACTCACCTACGATTTGCAGACGACATAGTCATTATGGCCGAAACGCTCCAGGATCTACAACAGATGCTGAATGCCCTGGCTGATTCTTCCCTTCGTATAGGCCTTCGGATTAATTTGGATATAACCAAATTCATGTATAACGAAATCGTTATTCCGGAGCCAGTTGCCATTCATGGACTCCAACTCGGGGAAAGTATGTTTACTTAGGGCAAACGCTCCAACTAGGTAAAAACTGCTTAGAGAAGGAAGTCCAGAGAAGAATTCAGTTAGGCTGGGCAGCATTTGGCAAACTTAGTCGGGTCTTCACTTCGCCCATCCTACAATGTCTGAAGACTAAAGTGCGTCCTACCAGTCATGACCTACGGGATCGAACCCGAAACGAAGTAATTCGCCAGAGAACTAAGGTAACCGACATAGCTACTCGGATTAGCAAGCAGAAGTGGCAGTGGGCCGGTCATAACTGCCGCAGAACCGATGATTGTTGAGGTCGACTGGTTCAAGAGTGGAGAACGCGTGTCGGGGTGACGACATACGCAAAGTTATGGGCAGGAAGTGGGAAAGGTTAGCCGAAGATCGAGGCCAGTGGCGTGCTATGGAAGAAGCCTATGTCCAACAGTGGACTGCAATAGGCTGATAATGATGATGATGAATTAGAGGAATAAGAAATCTACATTTTTTTATGGTATGGAGGCAAATGTATGTTGTAACCATTTTCATGACTATCGACGCCCATAGACAACCGCGTAGAGGCTATACAGATGCTCTGCCCTCCTTTCTTCTCCATCCTCTATAGGCTACTGGTTATTAACACGCTGCACGAAACGCGACTGCACAGCTATCACTACGCTGGTCTCGGGTAAGCGTAAGAGGTACTTTCCCGATTCGGCTGCATGCAAACCTGCAGTGTGGCACTACCTCTTACAACTTAATAAATTAGTTATATTTCAAGGGCAGTAAAAAATAATAACATGGCTTTGATGTTTTATTTCTAGTTCTAGTTTAAAAGGTTCAGGTAATACCCTAATAGTAGATCCGACGAACCTACTTTTCTTCTAGCATTGGTATAAGCCGCGCTATTAAAGAAAGTATTCTAAAATGGTGACGTTGATGTCTTTACTCGCACAGTTTTGGTATTGTTAGAAAAACAATCAATGAAAAAAAATATTATCTTTTGTAAAATTGTTGAATAAATATAAACAAATTTTATATATTTTATAAATATATATAAATTTCGATCCCCTGGAAAATAGAAAATCATCCATCCAACATTTTTTGGTATAAAAACTATTCCATGTGTTAATCTAAGTTACTCTCTATGTGTGTGCCAAATTTCGTGAAAATCGGTTTAGCAGTTATTGCGTGAAGGAGTAACAAACAAACAAACAATATACAAACTTTCGCAATTATAATATTAGTAGGATGGAAGTATGGTAGTAGTAGTACCTTCCTTCTAAATACAAGTAGTCTTACAATATTAGAACCGCTCACAAACTGCACAAAACAATGGCATAGTCATCAATTTATGCCGGTATCATATTATGAGCTATTGGTATCTACCAGGTCGCGTAGCCCAATTCAGCTGCATAAAAAAATCCACATCTTTTAAATTTTTTCTTATTACCTTTTGCAAAATTATGAATTAATGGCAATAAGTTGCTTCGAGTATTATTTAAATCCATTAATTTAATAAGCTATAAATTCTATTTCTATTGCATCGGCTAGTACCTATAAAGCTATTTAATAAAGTAATAAAAATGCGAGTAGGTACATTTTTGCCATGATTTGGGGTAAAATAAATCTTTACAATTAATCAACAATTTTATAAACGGTATTATTGACGCTTGGAGATGTATTGCATAAAAGATAAAACTTTTAAAATAATGTTTCCCTCATCCCCTTAGGGTAAATGTGTTATGTGCGTCGCATTCACCAATAAAACTGACAACAGATTGTCATTTGAAAATGACTGCTTTAGTTCCAGTCTTGGCCACCGGGTCAGATAAGTTCGTGGCACCAAGCACATAATAGATGTTATTCTAGTCCACTATTCAACTTGACAGTACAGTTAGACCCCGTCCAGATTGAGCGAATTACGCGCGTATTAGGCCTGACTGCAAACAATATAACGAGGTGGTCGGATTTCAAGTCCCTCAAAATTTCACACACGTAGTTAGTAAATAGTAATAAATATAGTTCAGTACTTTTTTATTATATTTAATGTGCAACATAATAATGTAAAAATAGAAAGACATAAAAAAAGAAACACGACTCGTGAGGGCCTTGAACCAACTTGTTTGCAGATTGCAGATTGTTTACACAATTATGTTTCGCTCTTCGACAATTTTTTTGCATTTATGGCTAATCACAATTGTTATTTTGTGCTGGTTCAGCTAGCAGCATTTTCAATTTTTAGATAGTTGAAGTGGACAGTTAAGTTTTTTTTTTTTATTTATTTATTTATCACACTTATTATCTACCTTTACAGTTTCCCAATGCGATAGATTTAGCCATAACCAATTATTATTAGTAAGTAAACAATTTAAATTGATTGAACATTTTAAAACAACAAACAAGAATTAAAATAATAATTAATCGTCATGTCAATAAATAATAACAACTAGAAACACAATACAATTAAATACATAATAAAATTCAAAATAATAATAGTCCATAGCCTAGTCAATGTCAATTCATAACAAATCTATTATAGCATAATATCGTCATAGTTACTTTTGTGAATTCATTGTAGGAACAAACAAATAAATCAATGCATGCGTGTACTCGGTTGAGCGTACGCAGGGCGCGCGTCCAAGGCGCCTCACGTAGCAGCGCCGTTCGCGTTAGGTTAGGTTCCGCGAGGAGCCGCGGCTTGCGTCGCCGCCAGAAGTACCGCTCCGGCACGCACAGGCTCACTGAGGCCAGTACGCCCGGGTTGCTGATTCTACCCCGCAACAACTTAAATATGTATGACGCGAGCGCTAGCTCCCTCCTAACTTCTAGGCTATTACATCCTACCATTCCCAGAAGAAATAATGTCGGGTACATTAATGGATAACATGGATACACTCCGTATAATTTTAAATATATGAAACGTATAAATTTATTTTGAATACGTTCCAGCATGAGCTTGTATTTTGCCTCGTGCGGGCTCCAAATGACAGAACTGTATTCTATATGGCTTTTCACTAGAGCTTCGTAAAGGGCACGAATGGCTCCTATATTTGAGAAGCCATGGGATTGCCGCATGACGAATCCTAAAATTCTATCGGCCTTTTTACAGACCGCAGTAAACTAAAGTGGATTAATGCAATTTTGGTTGCCGAAGATGCGCCGATTTGAATAAAAAATGGTTTTACGTATGTTTTTTATTGCATAAACTGGCAAACGAGTAGTCAAAGCCATTTTCATTCATACCGATGCCCATAGACATCCGCTTAGAGGCTACGTTACCCTTCTTCCTCTGACCTCCTTATTGGGCCACCCGCTACTTACACACTGCACGAAACGTGACAGTTCACAGTACAGCTGTCACTTTTTTTTTTTTTGTCGCAGGGAAAATGCATTTATGCACCGTCTAACTGGCCTGGGTGAGCCGGCAGGGTGTGTCGGACTCGGCACAAAAGTACCACTACCGACTAAAAACCACTGCGAGAGCCTTCGGCCGCCATGATGGAGTGTCCCGGATCTGTGAGCGACAGGACACTCCGGCGACTGTCCGGTTCCCTGGTAGATACCGGTCTTCATCGTGCAAGGGACCACTCCAGCACTTAGAGTGACCCTGACTACGCCGGAGCCTTATGCTGGGTCAGGTGCCCATCCTGAGCCCCTGGCTACAGAAATGACGGGTGGTAGAAGCCGCTGGATGTAGCGTCTCCTACGAACCCCCATTCGCGGTCTGCGAAGCGGGTCTGCTGCTGCCTCTCTGGCCCGCTCCAAAGCCTCCTTGTGGGACCATACATCCTCACTGAATGAGGTTAATGCCATCCAGGCACTACCACTGTCGAGCATCAAGGGGATGATGCTTGACATTGAGAGGTCCTGCCTTCCGAGCACCTATTGCAGGTCGCGACGGTGTCGGGACCACGCGGGGCAAACCTCAAGGGTATGCTGAGCCGTATCCTCGGCAGCTCCACAAGCATCGCATTTTTGATCAGGTTCCCTAAGAGCCCTTCGATGAAGGTACTCGCCGAAACAACCGTGCCCCGTAAGCACCTGCGTTAGACGGAAGGTGAGAGGCTTTCGCTTCCTGAGCATCCATCGCTCGAGAACCGGGCGCAGAGCGGTAATAGTGCGTAGCCCATACTGGTGCTGCTCCAGGACCTCCTCCCACCTTCGCATCATAACCTCTTGCCCTTGCAATCGAAAACGCAAGATTTCATCCCGTGCTCTCGGCCGCTCTCCGTGTGCTTTCTTTTTCGCCATAAAAAGGTACATTTCGGCGAGTACCTCTGCCACTAGCTCCCACGGGGGGTCGCCTGCAAGAGCTGTGGCCGCGCACCACCCAACAGTACGGTACCCTCGTATTACCCTCACAGCGATGACCCGCTGTGCTTTGCGTAACTGGGCTTTATTACGTATGGTGAGGCCACCCAACCATACGGGGGCACGGTATGTAGCCATGCTTCGTTATATGCCAGCATAAAGTTTCCTACAGGCGTCACTGGGCCTCCCTAAATTGGGGAGAATTCGGCCTAGTGAACCTGCCACTCTCACGATCCTAGTTGACAGCTCTTGAAAATGCGGAGCAAAGGTCCGTCCACCATCAAGTATTAGCCCAAGATATTTTATTTTGAAGCTCATCCTTACTGTGGCACCTCCCACAAGAAGTTGTGCTCCTGGAGGTGGCCCCTTCTTACCGGGCCCTCGGAATAATATGGCTTCAGTTTTCTCAAACCGTACATGCAGCCCTAATCGTCTTATCCGGTTAACTACAAGACTTGTAGTAGCTTCGGCCTGCCGCGCCGCCTCTAGGAAGTTTCTCCCCTGAGACAAAACGAGTGTGTCATCAGCATAACATATGATACCAGATCCAGGGGGATAACAACCCTGCAGTACCCAGTCATATCCAAGGTCCCAGAGTGTCGGGCCTAATACTGAACCCTGTGGGACCCCGGACTCGACATTTTTCCTCACGAGGGACCCCAATCGATCCTCGTAGAGAACTACCCTCTCTTCCAGGTACGACCTTAATATTCTATTCAGGTAAGGAGGGATCCTGAAATATTGCAATGCGGCTCTTATGGAACTATGGGGAATACTATTAAAGGCATTGGCGATGTCCAAGGATACCGCCAATACTACCCTTCCCTCTTGTTCTGCCTCCATCTTAAAAGATTGCAGGCGCCTCAGAGCGTCGATTGTTGACCTTTGAGACTTGAAGCCAAATTGTGTGTCCGACAGTTTAGGCCCCAAACCTTCCTCTACGTGTCGAGTAAGCCGTAGAGCCAAGATCTTTTCCAGGGCTTTACTGACTTCATTGAGTAACACAATTGGCCTAACAGCAGACGCACTGTGTGGTGGTCGACCCCCTTTTGGCAGGAGACAGAGATGGCCTTCTTTCCAGGACTTCGGAAATCGACCAGAACTAAGACAGCGGTCATAAAGTTCCCGAAGTCTATCCCCCAGGTGAGTGATTGTCAGGGCTAAAATCTTGCCATGGATCCCGTCGGGACCAGGTGCCCTCTTCTTAGTCCGCAGGCGATGGAGTACAACTTCCATTTCGGCATCGAAAATCGGAGGTGGCGGTGAAATGTCCTGCTCCTCAAGCTCGGCCCAAGAGTTCAGTGCAAATTCCCCCATAAATAGAGGAGCAAAATCTACTGGAGCGCTAGGAAAAAGCTGTCCTACTTTTCTCTCTAAAAGATGTGGATCAAGAGTCTCGGTTAAGGGCAAAGACTGGGCGCCAAGTTTATCTCGTGCCCTTTTGTACGGTCTACCCCATGGATCGCGATCAAGATTCTCAATTAATTCCTTCCAAGCTTTCTCTTTACCATCGTCGATAGCCAGTTGTAATATCTTCTTCTTTTCTACTTAAAGTTCGTACAACTGGTTATCCCTCTCTTGGCTTTGAGGGCGACGGCTTCTACTCCTCGTATACGCTCTTCGAGTTCCATTGCAGGCAGCACGGAGGTTGGCTATATCCGAGGACCACCAGTACATAGCCTGTCTTGGGGCTCGACAACCAGTTCTTGGCATGGCGGCTCTGCTTATTGACTGTAGGGCTTTGCAAAATCGATCCGCTGCCTCGTCAACCTCTATCTCATCAAAACTTGGCATACTCCAACGGCTAATAATGGCCGCCTCTTCAGCTAGTTCTTGGTTGAGCTTGGTAAGGGCCCAACGCGGGAAATGACTGTGTCGTCGGAGCGACTGTACCGGTCTCGCTGAGGACGAAGACACTGTAAACCTAATATACCGGTGGTCTGAGAGTGTTTCCACCTCTTTTTCTACCCTCCAGTCTACCACTTTATTCGCGACAGCGGATGTGGCAAATGTCACGTCTACTATAGAGCCACCATTCCAGCGCACGCAGGTGTGTTCCATTCCCCTGTTGAGGAGGATGAGACCTGATGCTAATGCCCATCGTTCTAGCGCAATACAGCTGTCACTACGCCGGTCTATGTTAGCAAGTCCCCGGTCGTACCGGCCCTAATTCGGCAGCATGCACGCATGCAGTGTGGCACTACCTCTTACTAATAGTGCTTAAATGCAGTATTTTTTTAACAAATCATCTAAAATCAATTATTCTGAGAGTGTGGGCGGTAAATTTCCATTGGCATAATACAATAATAGCCGCAGGAGATGTGCCAATTATTTTTAAATATTGTTTTCTATAATCAAACAATATTTTTTTATAACTTTTCCTAAGCGCATAATTATGACACGGAAAATGACCTAAAGGCGAGAGATCCGTTACACTTTACTCGAAATAGGCCAAAAAGGACTTTCCAATCACTTTCCTACCATAACGTAACCAAAACAAGTATGACTAAAAATTTTGTTGTTATATTTTTCTTATAGTTTAAAGACTATTAAGATTGGATCGTCGTCAGAGAAATAACTACCTGCAGATTGTCCTGCGCCTAACTCTAATTCCGATTTTATTTACATTTAGAAATTAAACATAGTAAGTAGTAACATCACAGGAAATCACATAAACGTAAGTACTCTGAAGAAATTATGCGTGTTTCTTTTTTGCCTTTTGCACATAAAAAAATGGTGACAGACCAGTGAGTTCTTATTACTACTACGATAGTAATATAGTTCAATGTTACAGACTCGATTAAGACCGCGCCCTATACAAATTTTAATTAAATGATATTAATTTTTTTTCTATCGTATTATTTAAAGAGATAATAATCGCAATTTTCTTAACTCCATGACAATAATAATAACAGTTTAATGAATAACTTCCTTGAAATTGCTTTAACGTAAGTGGCAACTCAGTTGCAAATCGCTGTTTAAATGATAACGTAATTGACGTTTGACAAAATTTTCATCTTGACAATTTAGTTGATGTCGTCAAAATTTTTAAGCTGTTATTTCGAAAGTTTTGGTCTAATTTTTAGTAATTTACATGTGATTGGCTAATTTAAAAAGTTATCAATGTGTTTGTGCGAGATAATATGCAATATAAAGAGATTAATATGTTCAATTATCCGATTTATATTATGTACTCTTTGTCAAATATGGAACGCTATAATGTGTCTTTTGCAATGTATAACTAGAATTCTATGCTGCATATGGAGATCGATAACTCATTGGTGAGTTCTGCTTCTCAGTACTAGAGGTTGACGTAGAATAAAAAACCGACCAAGTGCGAGTCGGACTCGTACACCAAGGGTTCCGTACCAACGAAAGGTAGGTAGGAGTCTCTGACATTTTTTATCAACAAATAAAATAACTTGGTTTTTCATAGCGTCTTTATTATGACTATATGACTATGTACGTATGTATTATTTATATATTAAAAACTTTTTTTTTGTACAGCCTATGTTGTCCCATTGCTGGGCAAAGGCCTCTCCCAAACTTCGCTAAAAATAATAATAATAACTAAAAATTATATAAATTTTCGTTGAAAGTTTATATTGAGATCTACAGCATAATTTATTTTTTAGATTTCTCATTCTCTTATTGTATGTGCAATGTGTATGTACAATGTTTCCTGATTTAAGTTTATCCGCGAGGATGTCGATTTCTTGTTGCTTGACTTCCTAGAGGAACTCAGCCACAAAGCTCAGGTTGTCCTCCCTACCTGTGGGGGAAGCCTGAGTCGACTCCTGGGTAGGGAGAGCTGGCTTTATGGGCCTAGGTGCTGGCTTGGGGGTCT
>LUGF01007749.1:30922-44225 GCA_001625245.1 Calycopis cecrops | reverse complement strand
CCCCCCCCCCCCCCCCTATGGGCCACCGGAAACTCACAACCCGTAGGAAACGCGACAGCATAACTGTCACTTCAATTGAGTGACGTCGAGTCGTAACGTAGTCTATTAAACAAAGAAAAACACATTATTAGACAACGACTGAGAGAATTTATTAATCTCCATAATTAAAATTCAACTTGAAGAGACACATTAGTCACTAGAATGCTGTTTTTCTGTTTTTTGTTAATTCCTGTTTATTTTCTATTATCTTTCGTCGCTCTTTGTACTTATCTTTAATGTGAATGACACGAAGAGTAATTTTTTCCAATCGTCGGTTGTAAGATTTTGATGAGTTCTTCTGAAATGCCAAGCTTACATTTTTGATAGCCACCTTTCTTTTAGCCCAACTCCATATGAGTCATAGAGATATAAAGACAGAAGATATCAATGATATGAGTGCTATCGCGTAAGTATGAAAAACATCTTGTCATACTAACAAAATCTTTACAAATATGTAAACATTCTGTTGATCTCCTGTTTTCTGTTGATATTCTGTATCTTTCACCAAGTGATTGGCTTCATATTTACAAATCATAATAAATAATAATTTGCGCATTCCCCTCTTCATAGTTTTATTCATTTTAGCAAGATTATCGAGCAAAATTTTCAATTTAATATCAGTACCAGTCAACTACAACAAAACGTCAAATGAACAACACGCGATATTGAGTGTTGTCATGTAAAAAGTTTGCAAAAAAATCCTGTGTCTGCTTTCGTTAGCCATACTCTACGTCTCTTTACTCTGTGGTAAGAGGTAGTGCCACGCATGCAGCCGAATTGGGCCGGCATGACCGTAAAGGTACATCTCGCTTTTACCGCCACCGGCGAAAACTGACATCCAGGGGGGGAGGATGTAAGGCAACCCATCTGTATGATCAGACGGCGGCATGGATTAGCACGACCAGCGTGGCGTGCTCCGCTGGTGGGGTTAGTTTATGGGAACATTGCACGGTTACAACGTTGGAGTATGGAGGGTTTCTGTTGCTTGTAGATCCGGAGCCCTCCAATTAAAGGGGCTGAAGGCACCCGTAGGGGTTTAGTCACTAGGGGCAACCCATATTTGTCGATCCCGACACTGTACTCGCTTGAGCCACCCGGGCTCCTGGGTAGTGTACGTAAAGGTTCCCTGCGTCACCAAAAAAAAAGCCACTAGTCACCTGCCTATGTAGACGTAGCTTAAGAAATGATGATTTGGATTCCACTAAGCCGTTCATTAAATAATAACGATCTTGATCTATGTATATTGCTGTTGGCCAGCAGGCATTAATTTGATCAGGCTTTAATTACTAACAATATGAATCTTTGATTATACGTATTGTATCCGTCACAGATATAATACATTTGATTAAGCATGACGTGTGATGTCTCGTGGCTCTGTCCATAAGTATTGAACAATTATTTTACTAACAAACATTTCAGATTTGTTAATTAGACAATAATAAAATCGAACAAGTACGAATTGGTATCGCATTACGACCAAAGCTATAGTCGTCGGACAGTCCGAGAACTTAAAAAGGTTGGAAAACTTACAGTACTCATTTTGTATGAAATCTATACTTATTATAATAAAACAGTAAAATCAGTATGTCTGTATCTATAAACATTGAATATATTTACGACTAACTAGTGGTCTAGTGGTAAGCGTGTTCAGCAACATACGTGAGGTCCTGGGTTCGAATCCCGGGTCAGACCAAAAATTGTTGGGATTTTTCAATTTCTAATTACAGTCCTGAGTCAGGAAATTGGCTATGTTACTCCCCCGCGCTTCGAAGAGCACGTTAAGCCGTCGGTCCTGCGCCTGATTTCTCTCCGGTCGTGTCGGACTGCCGTCCCATCGGAATATGAGTGAGAATGAGGGAATAGAGATGGTACGTCTACATAGACGGTGGCCGTAGCCGAAATCGGCTAGGAGGACATTATTTTAATAATTATCTATACTAGTATTATACAGAGGAAAGTTTTGTGTTTGTGTGTGTACGTGTGCATGTGCATTGTGCGTGTGCGTGTGCGTGCATGATGCTGCCATGCTGACATATCTGATGGTGACGTAGCAACACGTGCACGGTACACGTACATCTAGCTTATTATATTTACAAAAAACTAATCGGGGGCGATGTTCAAATAGCTTCAGATCACTTCAATGTTTTTGAATTTTTTTGTCTTTCTATTGGTTCTCTGTTGTATCGAATGTTATCGATAACATTGCAATACTACCGGTGCCTACAGGTTTTCTCGGTAGGACCGGTAACCTGTTTCTCCATGTAAACACATCACTCGCCTTCGAGGGAAGCGCAGGCGCGGATCTAGCCCTCGAAAAAGATTGTGGTCACAGTTACTCGAAAATTAGCAATTTGAGTGAGATTGGAAGTAATCTCATGATCAAAAGTTATGAACAAATTACGATAACGTTAAAGTTTCTCCAGTTTTTCGCTTATAACCCAAATACTACTCGGAATTTAGAAATTTAAAAAAATAAATTTCGAAAGAGGAGAAAATTTGTAATAAAATGTCCTAACTTCCCTTATTCACTTATAAAGTCTACTTCCATTATTAATAACATTAATTTTACCGTGAAACTGCGCCTCACTACTGGATACCTTAAAAACTATCAAATATTAAACAATAAACGTTTTTATTGGTCAAATCAAAAAACCTAAAAAATCTGATCATTATATATTAAATAAAAATAATTGTATATGGTCATACATACATAGTGTGACGTCACAAGTCGAATCAAGATTGTGGGCATGCCCATGGTGCCTACAACGGTAGATCCGTGCCTGAGGAAGCGAGTGGTTATGTGAGACTTCCGCCGCAAAACGTGCAGCGTATACCCACTATAACCTCCAGGTAGTCCTGGTCCCTTCCACTTACGACGAGAGCAATGGGAACGGATGTCACATCCACTGGCCTCGTCCGTGGGTCGCCCGCCACACAAATAAGCGGCGGTCCCTCCAAGGGGAAAGCATGGAGCTTCCCTCCAACAGCAAGGCGCGGCTGAAACACAAAAGGCGCACATTACAGGGTACGGCGACGGACCAACTCCGAGACTGCCACTCTTGGACCGTGGGCATAGGCAAGCTGACACCTGCAAAGCCTACCACGCCCCACATGAATGGACCTCCCGCACCCAGCAGCGGATCTGCTCTTTGGTTCCGCCGCATACCTCCAAACGGCCGCAGAGAACAGAGAGGAAGGCAACGACACACCGCATCTTCTCTTCCTCTGCGGCCCCACCGCCAACGCATCCGACGGTGCGCCCCCGTTCGGTCGCGGGAGACAGGAAGCACGGCAACGTCACACCGATACCCCTTGTCTCCCGCGACTCCTCCTGGCTGCAGAGGCCAGAAAACTCCGGCCCTCGCAGCCATTTCGGACGCATCCAGAGCGGGCCCAAACCTACTTGGAGCGTCCTCTCCTGGGATCCCTCTTGGCTTCACCGTGCAACGATCCAAGACACGGTTACTAAGCCGTGAGGGGACAACACTCCACGATTACAATTGGACCTCTCTTGGTGTTTTCTAAAGGCATTAATAGTTACTTTTACCATCAGGCATTAGTGTCATACTCTCTCTTTAACTTTATACTTTAGTACTTTCTTGTTCTTAGGAACTGTACAATATAACGGAAAACAAAAAAATATAACTTTTTTAAATTCATATTTAACTACTTACTAAATAGCTTACGATAAAATGTAAAAAAAAATATTTAATAAGCTATGTTGCCAACAATAATCAGAAGAATAAATCTTATATAGGTTGTATTATAGGCACGATAAGCTTGCTGACAAATGGTTTTCGTGGTGTAGCCTATAAAAGTGCTTATCTCAATTTTCTTTTTAGCGGCAAATGGCATAACGGTGTGTTTGGTAACAGTAAAAGCAAATGAAGGCAGTAACACTGTTAGGGTTGGGACATTTACAGTACGGTGCAACAATAGCCTTTTTGTAGTCGAGCTCGTTAAGATTTTATTTGTACGATTACGCTTATTTTTTTGTTTCTTTGCATTTTGTTTGTTACGATTATTACCAATGTAACACAGTAGAAGATAAGATTTTCTGGGGACTCTGGGGTAGAATTATATTATAATTTATATAATACCATAAAGAACTTAAATATGATGCTATGGAAAATCCGACTATGGGAAGACGAGTAAATGAAATCGCATCTGTTGATACAAATAACCGACACACGTAGTCTTATCATTATTGAAAAATATATTGTCATATAACGTGTAGAAATATATGTGGCCGAATTTTCAACCCGTTACTTGCTCTACAAAATTATATATTCGAGATACCTACTGCAGCGCCATCTGCCGGGCTGGTTTGTAAATCTAAACCATTATCAAAACCCCTTCAAGACACAAAATATTTCGTCATTATCGGTCCAGTTTAGGAGGAATTCAGTTCAAAATAGTGTATAATCAGTGTAACTTGTACCCACTAACGTACTCATACGTAGATTGTTGAGTCCTAAGTCTTATCCAGTAAATGTTGAGACTCAACACGCGAACAATATGATGGCCCATGAAGATGGGAGGTGAAAGGAGGGCAGCGGGTACAAGTCAACGGCCAATTCACACAACATTAACAATAATAATAATAAAGAAATTGCTGTAAGGAACCTTAGACTTGGCACGACTTTGTTTAGATTTCATTACTTTTTAGAGATAAACAAGCAGCTTCATCGAGACTTGGCTAGTTTTTTTACAGAAATTTTTTGGTTGGATTTCACTTCTTTTTGTAGAAACGTGAGCTTTTATATTAATACTAGCTGCGCCCCGCGGTTTCCCTTCGTGCACGTTCGTAACACCCGAGTAAATTTCGATCGTTTTCACTTCTACAACCAAGATCACTGCACTGTACCATTTTGCAGTACTGGGTATATAGGATATATTGCTTTAAAGCAAACACAAAATAAAACAGTTATAAAATAAATAATTATAAAATTTTCCAAAATAAATTACAATTTGTCTCGATGCGTCAAAGATATCTGAGCGCCATCTAGTAAGAAAAGTAAATTTGTAATAATATAAAAATACTCTTATGAAACTGCCATCTCTAATGCAACATAACAACAAAAGTTGTGAAGACATGCATTAGAGATGGCAGTTTCGTAATAGACAGCAATACTGTCTATTTAAAAATACGCTATAGCTATGCAGAAGTCATACTCATAGGGCTCTACTTTAATATGTCTTCGATGTTTCATGTATATAATGACACATTGTACATATTACATCGCCGCGCCACCATCTTTATGATTATCCATCGAAATAGAATTTCGATGTGATTATCCCTAGATGAGCTTCTATTTTGCCAAATTTTGCTTTCGCTTAACTTCGGAACTAAATGACCTGATTTGAAATTTTGGATTTTAAGTATTTGATTATAGCTTACTACATGACGAAAATTTCTGCCTTCAGGTCTTTTTATTTTATTTTATTTTGTTTTATTTGGGAAACAAACAATTATTAAAACACTTATGACATAATAAATACAAAATGTGCAAAAATCAGCTAAGTTTCCACTATTAACATACACATATAGAAATCTAAATTACTCAATTATAATACAGAACTTAATATACAGAACAGAAGAAAAACAGTTATAAAAATTATGCATCTTTAAGAAGCAGTGACACTTCTCGTTTGAAAAGGCTAAGTTTGTCATGCATTATATCAACACTTTCACAATAATCATTAAATATTTTGCATGCACGACAAATAAATTTATTTTTTGTATAATTTGATTTACATATGGGTACCATAAAGAGACATTTTTTTCTAACATTATTAAACCTGGGGCATTTAAAACTAATATTACTCATTAGATACTTTGAGTCTACAATATTGTTTAGAATTTTGTATAAACAATATTGTAGACTCAAAGTATCTAATGAGTAATATTGAGTCTTATATAGAGGTTCTCAAATTCGGGCCTGAAAATGCGGCGAAATGGTTTCTGTAAAGGATGGTACGGCAGTGTTTGCTTCGCACTCGACTTGTCAAGGGCACTACCGTGCCCCCAGATGCATGATAAAATTAGTTTTTTCAAACGTGAAGTGTCACTGCTTCTTAAAGATGCCTGATTTTTCATAATTGTTTTTCTTGTCTTCTCTTGTTCTTGTCTTCTCTTTGTCTCGTCATAAAGAAATTTATATTTTGAAATGTGTTTGTTATTAGTGGAAACTTTATTTCGGATACATTTGTGATCTATTGTATATCTGTGGTGGACTTTACACACTACGTTAGCCCTTAACCCGTAGCTACCGTAAGGACTATAAAGGACTTGTGTTACGGGTACTAGACAACGGAAATATATTTAAGATTTTTATTATAGAAATACATACAATACATAGATAAACATCCATGACCAAGGCGGGATTCGAACCCGCGACCCCGAGAGCAACACCACTCTCACCACTCAGCTCCACTTATCCGAGTCCTGTACCACTACGCCAGCCTGGTCATTAAAGTAAGGAATATACTTATTTTTATAAATTGCATTTATCGGAATGTCATAGACTTTTTTAGTACTTACATATTTTTATTAACGAAACGTGTCGTGCTTATCTAACACGAAATCTGTAACTAATTAATTGAATATGTTTTTATTAACGCACTCAACCGTTGTCAGACACGTTTTAACCGGGTTGAAGACAATATGTTTTACGAAAGTGATTTCACCGCACACGCTAATAAAAGACAATTCAACAAGAATACAGATACATTCAGTATTTTAATAGGTCCTAATAATAATAATAAAAAAGAAACTCAATCCATTGTAAGAACTTTATTGCCGCTTTCTTATATATCTTCGATTCTTTCTATGAAAACGTTTAACTATCGAAAAAATAGCATACAACCATTAAATATATTTAATAAACTATATTGTTTATTTGTTATCTTTATGTTTTTATTGCTCACTTACATAATAAAGCCACAAGGATGGCAACAGACAGCCAAGGACCTTCCACTCAACATCTTAACTAAAACATTTACGCTGTTACAAAGTACAGAGCTTCTGTATGCTGTTTTTATCATATCCTTTGGCAATAGCAAGTACTATGTGTATTTATATCAAATAATCGATGACATTGATAGCCATTTTAGATCTTCGAAACAAGTATATACTAAGCGGTTCATTTTTACATTATTCATGATGAGTTTGCCACCAATCCTAGTGTGTGGTGTATTCCTTCTGAGGCCATTTGAACTATCATCTTTGTTGTCACATATAACATTTTCATTTGTAACTTTGCACGGAGTCAATGTTACATATCACGTTATTATGATTTATGTTCAAGTCTTAGTGTTCAATGTGATTTTGAGTCGTAAATTGCAGAAAATGAGAGATTCAAAAGCGTTATCGTTTAAGGATGATCTATTCACCGTTATCTTCAAGGTAAGTACGAAAGAAGACGATGATTTTACCTATACAATTTAAGTACTGGTTGTGCATTCAGCTGCTAGCAGTGTTTACAGTCTAAACGATTTAAATAAAAGCTAAACATATTGTCTAAACCTTTGATTATGTTGTGTATAATCAAAGGTCTAAACATTTACCTTAGGCTTGATTCACACAGGAAAATCTTTAACATTATTTGTTGATCTACATCAAGAATCGAGTAAAGCCCGTTCGCGGAGTGGAAAGAATTTCGTACGTTGATCAATGTATTATTACTTTCCGCACACATATCAACTCGAAAAGGGATTGTAACCGGATCACCTCGAGCCATCCAATATTGTTTGTATGAAACTCTAAACTGCAACGGACACTAATGGGAAACGTAATGTAATCGCCTCGCCTCGGAACAGGTCAACGAACCGGTATCGACGCCGAGCCTTAGCCGTGTTGACGTACAGGAGGTGCAGATACTGTAGCGATACGGTGCTGATACGCTTACGTTACATTTCTACGTAACGCCTGATTGACGCCCGATTGACGGCTAGGCGAAAGGCGATACGGTTAAGTTCCCTTTCCAAGTTGATATTTGTGCGGTGATAATTATTCTATTCATAAGGTATATTTGTATTGTAGAAGGTGCTATACGACATAGATAATTTACCAGATGCTCCTTACAGCTGGTTCGAATTGATGCAAATATATGATAAGATATCAGATTGCGTTTATATCTACAACAAGATATATGCCCCACAGGTATTTATTTACATTATTTTATTTGCTAAACAGTTGAACAGTAAACAGTTGATGAGCTTTCAATACAATCTATTTATTTTTTTCCATTTCACGTTTATTTTTAATATCAGATATAATAATAATATACTCCTAACCAAATTTCGGCTACGTCGATCCTCTTTATAGGACGTAATATAGAACATAAAGTGTTTGCGCCGAGTCAAGTGCACTCTCGTTACGCCATACCCCTCTTCGGATGGGACGGCGGCGACCGTCCTATACGACCGGAGGGAAATCAGGCGTAGGTGCTCAGAACATCAAATACCAATAACCAGTAAGGATTGAAAATTATACAGAAAATAGAAGCAGTGAAAACATAACATGTCTTGTATATAATTAATGAAATATAATAATTATGATTCTGAATTAGTGAACATTAATTATTACCCCTCGATGCCACATAATATTTAAGATTTATGTGTATTTATTTCTATCTGTTTGTGATAACGTAGCGTCTAAACTATTGCTCTGATTTGGTGTTGGCACAAGGGGGTTAAATGGAACCTCCCTAATATGGTTAAATGGGATCTCCGTTTAACCCCCTCCGGGGTGAAAATTTCGATTATCCTGTCATAGCTACTGCCTAGATCATAATTATAGCTCCGTACACCGTAAGTAACTAATCAGTTCGAAGGAATGAAATTATAAGTAGGATGCGGCACTTTTCAGGTATTTTTATAACATAGGCGATCAAACATTGGATGGCTGAGAACTGTCCTCAAAATTCAAATTAACAGAGGTCAAATATTAGATTTCAGAACATACTTCCTCTCGAATTCCAATAAAATTACATTTTGCACCAAATATATTGGAGTGAATATGTTGTGATAACACGCATATTATGTATGTATAGCATGTTATTCCACAAATCTTTTAGTGTTATATTCATCCAATTGAATGAAATGATATGAAAAAGTTTTATTCAAAATAGAATTAATAATTTAATTTAAATAATAAATAATTTCAAATAGAAAACAAAACCGGCGAAACAAACTCACCACCAAATGCAGAACATACAACCTAATAAAATGTTGCTCTACTATTTTAACACTTTGTATGTTTGTAGATTTTGATTATGTTGAATTCATGGCTCCTCACAACAATACTTGTAATATGTAGATCGTTAACACCTGCGCTAAAAGTAAGTACTAATGCTATTTTATGGGGTATCATGCCATCAGAAAAATTTAGCGGTCCTAAAACCACTTTGTTGTCCGTCTATTAATATAAAATCTTGAATTTTGAAAATAATTGCAATAATGTAACGGCGATTAAGGAAAAATTCTAATAGTACCTACAAATTTAAAACTAATTCTAACATTACGCTTGATTTAAAATGCCTATGATGCCGTGAAGATAGCGCCTGACAGCAGCGAGGGTGTCAAGCGCCGTGCGCCGTTTCGTACGTGCTATTATACGGGATTTGGCTTTAGTCTTTTTAAAAAAAACTATTTAATTAAACTAGAAATAGAAGTATATTAATGGACATGTGAAATAGTAAAACAATGATATAGTAAGACTCCCGACTAGTATTGAGGTTCAACAGCAACTAAAGCTCGCGCCCTCGATCTCTAGCGAGGCTCTGTATGATTACGCTGAACTTGCAGTTTAGCGTATGGGGCAGCTATTACCCTTACAGTGAAGGGATATAACAGTGCCATGTGCGAAAAAACAATTTATACGATTCATAATGGGACTCGTACACACATTCGGATTTTCCATATATTTTGAAATATTGTTTACCTATCATATCTGTTGTTTAATAAGGAAATGGGTAAATATAATCGGAGAACACGCTTTTATCACAGTATACATTTTATATTTTAACATTATATTTTAAGTATAAAAATATGAATTTCACCAAACTATTTTTCACAGAACTCGACAGCAATACGCACCGATATGTACTATTATACTTTCATCAATAGTCGTCCATTCTTTTTAACAAAGATCAGCGAGTCACTCTTACATGAAAGGCGCAAGACGTTATTGACTTTAATTCATATGTTAGTTCAAGAACAAGGTAAGAGAATCCATAAAGAAATGTAAGTATATTAGTCGACTTCATAATTAACATCGCACTAAAAATTTTAAACAAAGTAAATGGAACATTTAGCCTTTCAATATCATTTTGAAAAAGCTTAAAATCGGTGACATGGGACTTAGTGTTAACCAAATAAATAACCAAAAGAACTTCCTTGTGAGCTCATATTTAATTAAAAATACTAGTTTATAGTTTCAAATGCAATAAGTACAATTCTATTCCCATATAACATTTTTAAACACTTTTAACGCTTTTCAATGTAGGTAATACCGAGTAATTTTTTTTTTTGTTTTTCAGATATTGAATACCACGATCAAATTCGAACAATGCTGGAGCTTGTACAAAGTAAAAAGTTGATACTGTCCGCTGTCGTGTGCCCTGTCAATTTATCGATTATGTTCTCGTTCGCCGGCCGTGTCGTATCATACGCGGTCTTGTTCATACAAAATTTTTACATCACTCAGAAATAAATTATTTTATCACATTTCATTTGAGTTTTATTTTATCCTAACATAATCAGTTTTAGGGTTAATTTACTAAATGGAAATAGTTTAGAATGTTGTTAGTTTGTTTTAATAAATGATTACTTATTCCTTTGATTATATACACGTCGTGTATATGTATAATTAAAGGATTATTCAAAATTTAGGTACAGATTCAGCACCAAATCCGAACTACGTCACTGGAACTTAATGTATTATTAGATATAGATTTAAAGTATACCTATCTATTACTGTTTAGAATGGGCTATTAACCCGTTATGAACAGCGCCACCCGTCCTTCATAGTCCGGATCCTGTCGTGGTCCGGTGACAATGCGGATCTCCTCGTAACCAAAAAAGGCTGCATACGATATCTCGGAAACAAGCCGTGTAATTATTGAATTTCTTAAGTAATAACTAAGCCCTGCAAAAGAAGACGTATAATAAAAATATACTTTAATATACTTCAACTCTATTTAAAATATCAGCCCATTTGCTAATTTACTAGCATCGGACGCAAATTCTGGTATAAACAAACATCAATTCAAAAAACATATTCACGAGCGAATGAATGGAATGAATAGCCACTTTAAAATTCAGCCATGCGAGAGAATAAGAGTCGTTGCTTATTTCCTCTGGGTACAATAAAATCTCGAGGAGAAATATGAAGAAGGTAAGCTGAGTGCAAGAAATAAATGCAACAGTGTCCGACTGTATGAGATTTTTCTTTTGTACCGTTGTCTTTATTATATTGTCTGATAATAAAAGATTATATTTCCCGCAGATAAATTTCAAAGTGGTTGCAAAATGTCTGTGTTTTATACAGTTTTAAATATTTTTATAGCGGAAATCAGCTTCTTGTAAAATGATATTGCACATTAAATCAGTCATCAGACAAATTACACAGTAGTTGGATAATTGAATGTCAAGTGACTACCGACGTCAATAATAAGAAATCATAATTATTGTCAATTAACATTATCTACACAGAATTTATAAATTACGGATGCTCTGCCATCTATAGGGTTTAAAGCCTTGTCCAATGTCCAGACGGTGGACTTAGTAAGTAGTCTGTCAGGGGTATAGCTGCCGCCGTATCTGCCGTATCAATATATCAATATATAATAGAAGGCCCCCTACGTGGCGTAAATAGAATGAATTTCGTCCAGCAAATATTTTTGAAAAATAAATATGATATGAGGCATAACGCTTCGTTACTGACCGGAGTGGGTACAAGTCCGAGGCGAGAGACAACTGCAGGCGACAACTACACGCCGCCGGCGACAATGTTTCAATGAATCACTATGAATTCGATTCTGAGCGTGGCGACACTGCGGTCGGCAGCCGCTTCGTAGATTTCAGAGAAACCTGTGATGTCGCCGGCGGCGTGTGGTTGTCGCCTGCGGTTGTCTTCCCTCTCGGACATGTTCCTTAATCCAGCACCCCGCGAGCAGCAATGTGTACCAAGGACTTAGGTGGATGCTTTATGTAACCTTCTTATAGACTCGTTTGTGTATTATTATGTAAGTTATAAGTAGCTATTTTATACTGCCCGTTGGTTGATCACATTTGAGTGTCAAATCACAGTATATCAATGACTTCCACTTACAATAGTCACAATGTTTTGGCACAAAGAATAGTGTACGTCAAGTTGGTATCTAGGTATTCGTAAACATCCGAAAGCACAGGTCATAGAAATTAAAAAAAAAACACAGCTCACACGTCTTGCTCTTGAACAATATCTTGCTAAAGAATCGTCATTTGGACACTTGCTAATAATAATTTAGAACATATTAATAGGGAATTGGTATGCGTATGATTCAAATGATGATATTTTTCTTATACGTAAAATCTTTAAATGTGCTCACGCATTAATTATGCAGGGTTGATAAGAGCGAGAGGCATTAAATGAAACTACATATACTATAAGTGCCTACAGTTAATTCGAAAGTATTAAAAAAAGTTTACAACTCTTCGAAAATACTTTTTTCAAACAAGTTAAATAGCGAAAAAATGTTATCACTCTTTGTATCGGGCGGCTACAGCGAGCACGGGGTGAACAACCCCGGCCAGCCATAGTCGGCGATCAGCTGCGATACAGCGTGTCCGAAATGAGAAAAAACTTTTAAAAAATTCCTGAGGCTAAACTATTGCTCCGATTGATCTGTTTATAGTTGCGTAGCCTGGAAATGATACACTAAATATAGTTTCATTAAATGCCTCTCGCTTTTATCAACCTTGTATAATTTAGTTTTGAATTAGAAAATAATTATTGAAATGTGCAAAATTTGTGCGAGAAAATTAAATTGGGTAAAATTATTAATTAATTAATTTGGGTAAGTGCCATGTTACATGTACATGGCACTTACCCAAATTAATTAATTAATAATTTTACCCAATTTAATTTTCTCGCAGTATGGTAAGGCAAATTATTATGGAAACCGGGAAACCGAGCTGTGCCAGTGCCTCCTACAGCATCGGTGCTCGGCCAAACACTCATATTCACGCGCTCTTGTTATTATTAGTTATAACAGAT
>LUGF01007749.1:0-19756 GCA_001625245.1 Calycopis cecrops | reverse complement strand
ATTAACCCATTCAATGCGCGCTCCAAACTACGATTTCTGCTCAGTTGCGGCCGCCTTTTTCAACGGGACGCCGATGTGCGTCCGCCGCACCTCGGAAGGAAACTTTTAGACGCCAATCGGCGTCTGCCGCACCCGGATAAGAATTCGAAAAAAATTTACTTTTATTCTGTTCGCCAACCCTACAGTTAGCTCGTAAATTGTAGACAGATATATGCGGAGCTAAGTAAAGGGGTTTATTTTTGTCACAATCAGTTAAATCTGCCATTAATAGTTAAAACTTTAGAAATTAGTGTTTTTGCTAAAAATTATGGGTGAAAACAGTAAGTCAAAGTAAAATTAATATATTATAAGTCGTTTTACATTAAGTAGTCACCACATATAATAGATATTCGTGTTTAATTTTTTTTTTTATTATTTGTTGATTTTGCCAGAGTATACCAACCTTTGGTAACTTCTAAACTACATTAAAACATTATACATATTATATTTTATCATTCATAATTTTAAATCTTTGAACTAAATATCCTTGGTGATTATTATGTAGGAATTTAAAAAAAAAGTCTTGTTACCTTTTTTTTCGCTCCTTTAATTTTTTTTTAATAACTAATATGAGAATCCAGCTGCCGATTAAAGCTACTACTACTACAGAATAGAAATCTCATCTTCAATAACAGATTCTATAGTTAAATACCAATTTTTTTTATAGGACAACCTCTTGTACTATAAAAAAAAAAGCGAACGAGCAGTCGGAGCCGTTTTCATGACTACTGACGCCAATAGACATCCGCATAGTTTATACACGGATGCGTTGCCCCACTCCCCCCTCCATGGGCCACAGGCTACTTACACACAGCACGAAACGCGACAGCAAGCTAACACTTTACGCCGGTCTGTAAATTTATCTTACTCGTCAAACACTGAAATTCATATATAGAAATAGTCACGCAAGTAACTCGCAAGTCTATCCATAAATCAAGTATAAAATACCGTCTAAATGTTTAAATCTGCATAAATAAAATGTGCATATAAAAAATTTAAAAGCATCATGGATAAAATGTTACTAACTCCTGGTAGACGCCGATGTGCGTCCTCCGTAATTTATCAATAATATTTGAATTTTTGAAGAAATGATTTCACAGAAACTATGCTCAATACCTCGTAGCTGTAGGAAAAGTAAACGTTTATTTCGCAGAAATTTTTAATAATTTGGATTCTTGAAGAAAATAAACTCATTTAAAATTTAACGCCGATCGGCGTCTGCCGCACCTGGAAAGAAAAAAACGCGCACTCAATGGGTTAAAATCCGCCCTTTTTTGTCAATGACATGTCCACACAGAATGCATGAACAGAAAATATAGCCATCGAATGTTAGTGGTAAATCATCATTATATGGAAGATATCTCCTCATATGGAGGTCATGCGGGTTGGAGGACAACAAATATGAAAAAAAAACCTTTTCATTATATATTTAAATTCATACTTAAATAAAACTTTATGTAAAAAGCATACTGAAATCAACAAGTAAAAGAATGCTATAATCACAGGAACAAAAAGAAGAAAAAAGAAAACAAAATCTAATTGGCAACAGTGTGTTTAATACAGGGTTGATATGAGCGAGAGGCTTTAAATGAAACCACATACACTAAAAGTGCCTACAGTTAATCCGAAACTATTGTCTATTACAAAAAAGTTACGACATGTATACGAAAATACTTTTTTCAAACAAGTTAAATAGCGAAAAAATGTTATCACTTATACGTACGTGTTACAGCCTCCCTCTCCAATAGCTGCAGTCCTGCAGCATTGCAACCGAATGGGCTATTTTCCAAGTTTTCAAAAACCACTCCAGAATGCTTATCAGTGGTCAAGGAACTTATACAATTTTTTGTTTTTAATTCTGATAAATATTTATCTAAAATTTTCAAATTAAAGACTCATAATTTATAAAACCCGCGAAAACGCTTCTTTGAGCAAAATGGCGTCTTGCGACGTATTAGCTTTGTAGCGTTTTGTTGTTGTTGTCAGTTGACAAATCCATAAATTGAGCTATAAATTCGACAAGTGACTACTACTATGAATGAATGAATGAATGAAATTTATTTTATTGTGCATATTACAGAATACATTAAAAACAATAAGTTCAATTTTAAAGTAATTAACTAGTACTATCAGTAGATTTTGTAATGCTCTATGATTTGTTGGGTCATACTCGTCTTACGTTATCGTCCATTTCACGTCATTTCGAGTCACGTGACTCATGAATAAGAATACGTATTTAAAAAAAATTATTTTAAAATAAAGTATTGATTATTTATTTTAAATTATTTTACTAAATATTGACTTAAAAATCATATTAATTAAATATCAAATTCAATAAGCTTTTATTGTTAATACTGTCAAATAGCCCATTAGGCCGACATGGCTGTCCTCTTACAAAATATGGTAAATAATATACATTTTCTATTTACAGGTACATCCCAGCCACAAAGCAATGTATGTTTCATTTGCCGGCCGGGAGGTCGCACACAAGGCGTACGAAATTTTATGCACCGTGTAGTTTTTGTTACGAATTTTGGAACCCAGGCATGGTTTGTTTTTAGTTATAAGATATTACTTAAATAAGGTTTATAATCTCATCACATCGTAATAAAAGCGAGCATAATACTGTTCAGGTTTGTTAACAGTTACTTTGTCTGTTACATATTAAGGAATCTGATAACTGTCTTCAGTGGCGTAATAATAGGGCGGCAAGTCGGGAAAATGGGTCCTAAGATCTTTAGGAGGAATTTGCCATGTGCCTTAAACGGTGCATTATCTCATTTATTATGTTGTTCAATTATATATCCTTGACGGAGAAACCTGAGGTATAGCTTTCGCGTCGCTCGAGTTCCGCCTCTTATTTGGTGTATTCCTCATGGAACAGTAAAATGGAGTGGATTTGGTAAATATCATGTTCATTACCATCACGAACATGCCAAACGCATGTAACCTGCAAAACAAGCTAATTTTGTATATATTCCACACCAGATAAAAACTAATGATTGGTTGGAAATCATTGATCAGAAATTAGCATATGTGTATATGAACCAAAAAAGGTGGAAACCTTTGCAATAGAGCTTGCTTTGCTTCGGTATAAAACTATTACTATGTATTTTAAATCTGCATAAGATAATCTATAACAAAAACAATAAGCAACTTTCAACTTTACGTCATGATCATAAAGTTGACATTACTGTGTCAACAGCACACGCCAACTGAGCGTAACTACGCTTACTTGTGGCACGCGTGCCACGCCCACTTAGCACTTCCACTCTTTTTTACAGTTCTGTGGCATTCACCCTATTAAACAGTAAGTATAGGTAGAACATAAGTATACATTGTTCCACATAGCTCATATTTGCCAAACACAATCAGAATAAAAAGAAAACATATATCTCTTTATTCAGAATAGAATTAAAAAAAAAATATTTTAGAACTCCAGTAATTAGGTCTTAATAAAATCATCCAATAAATTAGATATTAGTCTGTAAGGTATACGCCTTATGTTATACATCTTATGAAGTTGCCTCTGTTCATGTTTAGTGTTAGAGTATAAAATAAATAATAATAAAAGATTGATAGATATTCTTGCCGGGTCATTTACCTGCATTTGTTATCACATATGTCAGATATACCAGATAACATAGTGTATGTTGTCTTTAAGGTTTACCATTCTGTCGATTAAAGCGTTATATAATTTGCTTGTCTAAAGGCAGGGTTTCTTAAAGTGGCATATGTATCAGGAGTATGCGGTACTTCAGTTAAACTTTAACATTCTTAATATTGACAGTGATTTTAATGTAATGCATATTACATTGATAATGTTTGTTTTCTTTTCCTAGAATATTCTTTGACCGGGGTCCACGGAGCTTTTAAATTCTGGAAAGGGGTTTGTGACTGCATAAAGTTTAAGAAACCCTGTCTTAAGGCTATCCATTAGGTATCCGAAAAATAAGTCTGCCATCGGGTCATTATTACTAGGCATCCAGTGATATTTGCAAGCTTATTTCATACAAAATTGCTGCATGCGTACAAATGTGATGTCAATTTTTTTAAGTTGTCACATTCATACCTTGGTACGGATTCCTATGTGTGCTGTGAGTCCGACTCCCGCTCGACAGTATTGTGACACACGGAACTAGTAGCGGCCAAACCACCAGATTAGATCACATTTTATACGATTTTTTAAGAATAGTAATAAGATATTAAGAATCTGTATTGCCATTGTTTGAACATTTATAATTTTATACACATTTTAAAATGTTTACATGTTTACAATTGTATATTAAATACTTTTATTGGATGCTTTATTTTATTTACCAATTGTACTCCTTTATCTATTTTTATTATTTTATCACACTTCTTTATTTATCGAATATTAATGGCCTAGATGGCAGGATCAAGCATCAAGAAGTGATTAACTATTCTCGCATTCCTATATAGCTGATAGCTCTCATAAATACACAAAACCTATGCTCCGTTTAATACTCTTCATCTTCATTGTTTTCAGGAGTTTTTAGCATGGGCGCCTGTGGTTGAAAAACATGAAGCCAGCTTTTTTCATAATTTTTATGGTATAGGGGGACAAACGAAGAGTTTCTCCTGCCTGCGCTGCCCTCCTTTCTCCTCCCACCTCCATGGTCACCGGTTACTTATACACCGCACGAAACACGACAGCACAGCTGTCACTTTACGCCGGTTTCGGGTAAGCGAGAGGTACCTCCCCAGTTGTGCCGGCCCGGCTATATGCGCGCATGCAGCTTAACACTACCTCTTATGGCCTGCGCAGACGAGGGATTTTTGTCCGCTAAAATATAAAGCTTACATCTATGGAGTCACGCAAACGAGGGATTAAAAATACCACGTACAAAAAATTCCCCGAATACCGAGGACATGCAGATCGGAGCAGATCGGACGACGACGGCTCTGATGCTTAACACATAACATTCGTTCGGCGTTTTTAGGTGGTCGGCAGCGTGGTCGATGCAATCAGCTTCTAAAAGAGTCTAAATCGCCTATAGTCGATGGTAAAAGTAGCACTTGTGAGATGGCTCTAAAACCCCATGAAATATCTCTTATCATGTGAACGAGAACTCGTGCTGGTCCGATTCCCAAGCAACAGCATGGAATTACGACTTAAAAATTAGGCACTAGGATGGCTTTTAAGGTCTTGAATTATAGTGCTGATCGTTTGTATCAGAACAGATGTTGGTAGACTTATTAAAATACGCGTTCTAACATCAAAGAAACATTTATTGATTTTAAACAATAAATTAAATTAAGTACAAATACAAGGTTCTTATAATTTACACCATTAAATAACCATATCTTTAGAATATTGGTCCACTTTTTTATAATTATGTTTGTATTTTGAAATTACATAGACATCTGGTAATTAAATATATTTTACGGGTAACATGGCAAATACGGACACATAGTTATTCTTAAAATAAGACAGAATATACATAAATCAAAATTAAATTAAGTAATTATACTAAACATTATTAGTTGAGTTCATATTTGTGTATATCTTTTGTTATTGAATTAATGTAGAAAGAATTGCTTTCTACAACTAATTTACTTAATGTCATGATAATATACAAAATTAAATTACCTGTTACTTACAGGCAAACGCAAAGTTTTTAGTCGTCTAACAAGACAAATGTTAAAACTAATTACATTATCCATCCTCATGGATAGTATGTTCAGATAAATAGATCATAAATATTTCTTTATAGTATAAGGAAGTAAACGAGCAGCCGGAGTCATAACTACCGATGCCCATAGACATCAACATAGTGTATGCAGATGCGTTTCACTCTTTCACTGGCGGTTTCGCCTTGGTCACCGGCTACTTACATACCGCACGAAACGCACAGCTGTCACTTTACACCGATTTCGTGTAAGCGAGAGGTCCTACCTCCCCATGCGTCATGGTTGCGAGGCTTGTGGTTGTCGAAGATTCAAAGACCACACTATCTTAAAAGTGAATAATGTATGTAATTTGTCTACTACCGTGTCTTTACTTTACGAGAATATAGTAGTGTAGGTAGATATAATATCTAATATTTTTTTTTTTTTTTTATGATATAGGGGGGCAAACGAGCAGTCGGAGCCATTTTCGTGACTACCGACGCCCATAGACATCCGCATAGACTATAGAGGCTATACAGATGCGCTGCCCTCCTTTCTCCTCCCACCTCCATGGGCCACTGGCTACTTACACACCGCACGAAACGCGACAGCACAGCTGTCACTTCACGCCGGTATCGTGTAAGCGAGAGGTACCTCCCCGGTCGTGCCGGCCCAATTCGGCTGCATGCAAGCATGCAGTGTGGCACTACCTCTTACAATAATTTACTTTTTTATCGTAGGTAGGTATTACTTTCTTTTAATCAGTTTTTACTTTCCTCCCTATTTGTAATTCTAACCCTGATATCCTAGAATAAAATAATAATTTTTACGTATCACTTTAAATACTGCCTAACAATAAAGTGTTACCCCGGCTACTAAGATTAATGTCAATTGTCGAACTTATTCGCTCCCTATCCGATAATACTGTCACTTTACACTAAATTATTTCATTTTGGAAATCAAATTTATAACGATACTGACAACTAATGCGAAATCTTTACCTACCTAAATTAAGATCTACATGTCAGATTTTGGTCTAGATATTACTGCGATCGCTTAAACTTCCAAATTGACTCATAACTTACTGCTCAAAGTTATCCAGCCTTTACTAAATGTATTTAACCTAATGTTGGTGACAAGATTATCAAACAATGCTAAGGTCGCTATAGCTGTGCCTAATTTGTACAGTAAAAAATATCTATTACCTATAGGTATAGTGATGGTGTTTAAGTACCTCAATTGATTTTTACATACCATTGTGAATTTATAAATCTATTAAATCTTACTTCATGTGAAACAAACGAGCAGTTCATAGATAGGAGCCGCTCAAGAATAAAGCGTCTACACGTTTTCCAGTTTTACAAATAAACTGGAAAATTTGCCGCCTTTTGAACACAACAACTTATATCTGTTCGTAAATACCGAGAGTAGCAGCTGGTTCCACAGAGTGATTGGGCGTGGAAGAAAGTTAAAGTAGGTACATTTAAAACTGTTTTTCATATACTTTTTTACTACAATCACTCACTTATATGTATAGAAACATACGTATAAGCACCTATATTATCATTACTGAAAATGATAGTTCGATATAATAAAGTATTGGTTAATTAGCAATTGTAATTACAACATTAATTAATAACGACAAAACAAAAAAATGTTTAAACATTTCTATAATTTTTGTACAAATATCTACTTCGAGGCAGCTGATTGTCACGTGACAAGTTCATGACCTAGGGTCAACAACCAGCGCCACTGGCAATGGCGAATCGCCGTCCGCCATTGCTAATGTGCTGCATCGGCTGACGGCTCGACTTGTAGGTGTACAGAACATTTTATTTTACGATATACAATAATATTGTAATGATATTAAATCATTATGATTATGATATTAAATCATTATGATTATGATATTAAATCATTATGATTATGATATTAAATCATTATGATTATGATATTAAATCATTACAATATTTATTTCATATTTTTTAAGTTGACCGGTACTACTAAATGTGATGCATTTTTGCAATTGCACATTAATTGTGATTCTGGGGCATAAACAACATGGCAGGAACAACAGGGTTTTTATAACTTAATATCATATACTTAGTTAAATTATGGGTATGTTTTTTTTTTAATCTCATTGTAATATTGCGTCATTTTCATCTTTTTACTAACATAATTTATTTCCAATGTGACTTACTGGATGCAAAATGTGAAACTAGTTGTCCCGAATTTCAAGTAGACTATACAAATCTTTTGTTTTTGATGATGCACTTTGAACGGGTAGGCAAAATGCCTACATGTATGTATGCAGAAAAAATACAAATCGGTTCGCGTTTCGTATGTCGTATGTCTATTCAATTCCAAGTGCTGTCCATGAACTAGGACACTCATGACAACACATAGTATACTAATTATTTATGTTTTATATATTGTTCATGTTACATATACATATTGTATCCAGTAAGAAGCACATCTGCAAATTTCTAACGATTTTAAAATAAATATATCACAGACCAAAATTTCAAATCCAATACCAAACATGTATAGATTAAAAAAATTCAAATCTCATTAATAAAAGTAAGAATGTGTATCTACTTACATCTCGGAAAATAGTAATGCACATTAATGCTTTTAAAGGACGGATTAATTAAATAGTATATATAATATGGTCTTGAAGATAGATTTTGCATACCCAAAGACACGAAATATTTCTTATCACAGATATTTTCAGATATTTCACTTAGAAATATTTTCATCAGTGCTTACTGACTTTTGGCCACTTGAATATTTATTGTTATATTGTCTGTGGTTATGTACAAGTTCTTCACTTATTTCTACAATAGTAACGCGGAATCTTCTAGCATTAAGTATATTAGTAGACACCTTAATTCGGATAATTATCTCAGTAAATATAATTACAAATTTAAATTACTTAATATTTACAGTCTTTTTTTTTAGTTTTTTTATATATATAGTACAAGGAGGCAAACGAGCAGTCGGAGCCATTTTCATGTCTACCGACGCCCATAGACATCCGCATAGCTTATACACAGATGCGTTGCTCCCCATCCTCCCCGCCTCCCCTCCATGGGCTAGTCTATGTAAATAATTTACACATGGTTTGCTGCTTTGCTTTCCGTAAACCCTTCTTTAACTTGAGACGGGTTTGCAAAACCCACGTTGTTGTCTTTTTCATTTATAGCTACAGATCCGCTGTGCTGGTCATCACTTTCGAACGCTCTATTATCTAGACCAGATTTCTCCATCTTCTCACACGATTTTTCATTTGTTTCAATATTCTTCTCAGTTATTGGTTTTTCTGTTATAGCTGTGTTGTGTTTTTTATTTGCTAAATATAACCATCTGAAAAAGGTATAATTATAATTTTAATGATACATTATATTTAAATTTATCGACAAATTTCTAAGGGCAGGCTCGTTGAAGTGGCACTTTGGCAAAATAACAGTTGACTATTGTGAATCACGTGTTATCTACATTTTAAATCGTTAGGTAAGTGGGAACTTTAACTAAAATCTTTTTTTTTTGCAACGAGTTTGCTCTTTTCCTTTTTCCTCTTATACGTATGTAAAAGATACAAAAATAATATCTTATGGTAGGTATATACAAGGTTGATACAAGCGAGAGGCATTAAATGAAACCACATATTTAGTGTATTATTTTCAGGCTATACAATAAAAATCAGATCAATCGGAGCAATAAATTAACCACAGGAATTTTTCAAAGTTTTATCTCCCTTCGTACACGCTGTATCGCAGCTGATCGCCGACTATGACCGGCCAGGGTCATTCACCCCGTACGAGATTGCCGTTCGCTGTACAATTCGATAAAAAGTATGTTTATGTTTTCTCGCTGTTTAACTTGTTTGAAAAAGGTATTTTCGTATACTTGTCGTAAACTTATTTTTAATAGTTTCGGATAAACTGTAGGCACTTATAGTATATGTGGTTTAATTTAATGCCTCTCGCTTGTATCAACCCTGTATACTTAATAATATATACTTACAAAAATATAAGTACTGCTGGAACTGTAAGAGCGCCTCCGAGTAGGAAGAACGCTCCGGGAAAGGTTTTGATTGTGGCTGTGTAAACAGTAGTATACATTGGAGCGTACACCAGTGGCATCATTGCTTCTGCTAGGCCGAAGAACGAGTTCACTTTACCTGGAAACATATGCATCACAATATGTAACAAAATTTATGTATGTACTTGTATTAATATTATGTGCTTTTCAACTTTCTAGTTTGAAGATGTGCAACATTTGCTGATGGATTGTGCCAAGAACAGAATTCAAAGAGAGTCATTAATTGAAGAATTTAGTTTAAATGTCCTTGATGTTGGGCTAGTACAGAGTATTTTAGACCAACAAAAAACTGAAATAGCAAAAAAAATTGCAATTTAGCTAGATTAGTCAATTGATGACACCGTTTTATAATAACTAGTGAACCCACGAAGATCGATCTTCACTTGCTCATTCGATCAAGTGAAGCTTTTTTGTAATTAAAAACTAAATATCATTTGACATGTTATGACATTGTAACTAAGGTAAACAATTTAAAGACTACTAAGATACTACTACTACTAAGACTAAAACTAAAGAAATTGTAAAGTTTTATTTATTAAATTAAAGTATTTTATAAACATTATAAACAATATTAGCGTTCTGCACTTCCCTTACAGGTAAACTATAAGTGTGCCAAATTTCATGCTCCTCCGTGCGCGCAATTTTCTTAAAAATGTTCCTAAGTTTTTGCTTCACGTATTAAATATATGTAGATTATTTAGGATGATTGTTTTATAAGAATAGATTGTCTCATCCTAATAATAAGGTACGAGGGGGTTGGCGTATTCATGTGTATAAAAACCCCTTTTAAAATAACAAAGATTTAAAAAAACTTTCTAGTTTATAAAATGCCCAAAAAGTGTTAACCGGGGTTTTAAGACGCATTACGGCTTTTCCTCTTTATTATTTTCCTTCTTTTAGGCTTTCGTACCGACCGACGTACGACAACTAGAACCTATTACTCCACTGCCTGTCTGTCAATAAACTAATATATGTGTAAATTTTTAACAATTAATTAAACACCTCAAAAGTAATTTATTATAAAAAAATATCAGCGCGTAGCGGTCATGCTCGTAGTAATAACCTGCAGTACGTAACCTTACTAAAGGTTAATACATATCTAGCTCAGTATGCGAGTCCTACTCGTTGGTGAACGTTTTATTGAGTTACCGGGGAATATATTTAACAAGGCAATTCCATCAGTCGAAGTTATAATTCGGTGGGTTTGTACTATGTAGGTTCATGAGGTTATGGTCGAATCGGTCCATTTTGTATCGATAATCATGTCCGTATCTGTAATCATGAGCCTGCCCCGTCCACGTCCCGATGCCCTATATCGATAGATCTTAATAATATAACGATCTTATTGCTCAACTGGCTATTTATACAGATAAAATGTTGCACAATATGACCATTGCTTATAAGCATTGATCTCTCTTTGTGTTAAGTAACAGCAGATTTGTTACAAAACATTACTTTCGCTCTATGGGTCAACGCCGAGGGAGAGGTGAGGAGGTCAATTTAGTAACAATTTAGATTTTACCTCTTACTTCTTTTTCTTATAACTAGTGAAATTAATAATATTGTGTATGCTGTGTGTAAGTAGCCGGTGGCACACGGGGGTGGAGAAAGGAGGGTAACGCCTATGTATAACTTCTAACGGATGTCTAAGGGCTATGGGTAGTCATGAAGGCTCCGTATGCTCGTTTCCACCCTTATACTATAAAAAATGTCATGAAAAATTTCTTATCGAGATTCATTAACCGTTTTCCCAGCAGATAAATGTAAATTACAACCTTCCCGACAACCAGCGTAACCTGTAGCTTAGTGTAATGATGACAGTGAAAATTCACTGTCATCATAATTGTTAGCCTTTCGTCGTCCACTGCTAAACATGGGATACATTCATAGAACGTAAACAATGCCAAGAATCCTGATCTTACAAAAGCAATCCACAAGTATAGTTCACTTACCTAATTCATCTTTTTCCACCAATTTTGATACCATCGACCTCATGGCAATGAACGACGTACCGTTGAATATTTCGATCAATGGGGCTGAAAATTGATAAACCTTAAATATATTTATATAAATCTATACATATAATAAAACAGTGAATTTCGTGTGTCTGTACATTGAATATATATACGAAAAACTAATTGGGGGCGATGTTAAAATAGTATTAGAACACTTTTCAATGATTTTTATTTTATTGTTTGTCTGTTTGTCCGGGCTAATCTCCGAAAGTACTGGACGGGTTCGAATGAAACTTTTTGTGGGGTATAGATACTAAGGCTGGTCAAAATCAAAACACTTTTTACTGCGGTAAAATCACTCATTCCTACGGGAAATCGGAACTTCGGCACACTACAAGCAAACAATTACTAATTACTTTGATTATAAGTAATATTACTAGAAGTCTCTGACACCAGCTAGTTCTATATAATTATATACAATCTATTTAGAAACTAGAACTAAACTTAGAACTGAATTAATATATTAATTTAACGACATGCAGCGAGTAGAGAGTAAAGAGTCTACAAGTCACGCTCCACATTTGTCTTGCTCCCTTCACATTCAAAACTCTCTTCAAACAAGCAGGCAGGTTGCGATGATTCTTGATTCATATTACTTTTTCAATATATCAATATCTATATTTGTTGATATCTACCAGTTCAGTTCTACAGTTTTGTTTCATTACTCGCTCCACTAAAATTACATTTTTAACATTTTTCATTGTTAGAGCCATAGCACACGCGGCGACCGGCGACTTTGCGGCTCTCTGCGACAGGTCGCAAGCAGTCGTGCGACAGTCGCGACTGCATTTAGACATTATTTGACATAAATTGACATTCATTACCGTCTAAGTAGTCGTCGTCAGTAAAGTAAAAAAGTGATTTCCTGGGCTAGAAACTTTCCCAAAACACGTCAGATCATCCCAAGTTTCATCACAATCTACTTTGATATTTCGTTTGTCGATTTTCCTTCTAAGAAAGAGAAAAACGGCAAACACTTTGTTCATATTTACTTGAATCCATATAAATACACAGATGTAAAACTTTCTTAAACAGCAAAGGATTACGTAACTTTAATATAAAGTTCTCCCTCTCGAAGTCCATCAATGCCCCGAATAGTATTTTTTCCAAAAAATGGTTTGTTATTATTTTAAATATCGTAGATTATTAGAGTATTTTGAAGCAAGGGCATTAGCAAAACGTAAGTACTTTCCATTGCGACACAGAAGATTATATCCAATCCTAAGATGTAAATAATGCTCTATAAAGACTAAAGCAAAAAGTGTAAGTTGCGATACAATGACGATTTTAATTGCGTTCATGCCTGGTGCGGTGGACTGTAAATTATTTTAAGATAAAATCACACAAGAAGCTGTATCGAGAATTTTAATTTGTCTTCCTGTAGATTTACGATCTAGATTACACTTCTTGAGATGTAATTTTTGTTTATTACGTGATATTGCATTAATACGTACCTATATATACGTGCCAAGTCTTCGAAGCAAAGGCGTACATGAATCCTGATAATATTTTACTCGTACATGAGATCACACCGATTATGGCGTCGTCATATTTTAGCAAGTGACTGAAAACTCCCACAGAAAATAGGGTCCCTGGAAAAAATGACTTAAATATTAATAACCCATCGACAAAAAAGTATTCACCTACCTACGGGCCATTTATTGAGATACAAAATAATGGCTATAGATGTAGCCACAAGAAAGTGTATTTTCAAAATAATTTTTAAATTCAGCATTATCGACAAAATGCGACAAAAGGAGAAACACGATTCTGGGTTTTTCACAAATTCACAAATTTTTTGGTACATTACTGAATCAGTAATGTACCAAAAAATTTGTATTTTTGTTTCTTAAGTAACTCATATAAATCTTAACAACATTAGCAATGACCAAATAAAGAAACTAAGTCTATTAATTACTAAGTCTATTTGAATTATAGTCCAGTAGAATATAATCGATTCATTATGAAAAATAATTGTTATTTATTACCTTTAATTTTTTTAATATAATTCTTAGTCATGCAAATCAAACTAAAATTAAAAATAAATCTATACGATTTTTAATGTAAATTAGTTTAAAAAAATAATGAAAAATAAATATATAATGATTTATCAATAAAATCGATTACCATACACAAGTTGCAAAGAGGTTGCACTTTCAAACAGCTAAATAGATATGTCAATTCATAGTTTACTGTCAACAATGAATTGTCTCTTAATTTTATATCGCTCATATTTTTTTTATTCAATGTGTTTTAAGTTTTTCCGTATGGTTTTCGGATTTATTACTTTATAAGCTCTTTTCTAGAATACTGAAAAACGGTCTTGAAAATCTACACAATATTATTTATGACATCAATAATAAAAATAATCTTAGATATAAATGTCGCCTGATTTAATTAATTTTAAATTTAACCATTGCTAAGAAACCTGAAAATCGGGTTTACAAAAACCTTAATAAATAATCTAATTTATGACCAAATTTCAGCCTTGTACCGTTAGGCCCAAGTTTCTCTGGAGTTTAGATTTCTCCTTTAAATGTAATAATCAACAATACAAGTCACTGTGCATTCCTATCCACTTGGAACAACATTAAACAACAGGCGACAAACCACAGAAGTTGTTTGAATTGAGTATTGCCATTCCATTGCTTACAAAAATCCTTTATCGAGAATATTGTGTATTTAATATAAATAAATTAAAGAATTTCCTATGCCCTACCGGAGTTTCATAATAAATATCCAATAAAAACAAAGTTAGTGTTACCAATCAGTGATGTACACATGGCGTAGGTTGAGAACATGCTGAAGTCTACTTCATTCCAATTAAATCTGTACCTTGTAAATAGGTACATTACTGACATCTCGCCTGAAAAACAGTAAAACATTCATAAATAATTGTAAAGATAAACCTTCAAATACATTAATCAAATATTAATTAGATATTGTTTACCTTGCTCAAATTAAGTTAATTTATCAAGTTTCAATGATTTTAGTCTTAATTTTAACACAAGCACTAAACGGAATAGACAAAGATTATTATTATTTAGGTACATTTCGTTGAAAACTTTTGTGTGGTTTTATGACATTAAACATTTTTAACGTGAATATTATTTGCAGCTGGAGTGGGTACATAGATATATTTAAATTCTCAAAGAATAATCATATTGAAATTGATGTAGGTCCAATATATAATCTTACCATAAATAGGTCCAATAACAACACACAACACGATGACCAGCATAATAACTCTCAGTCTTCTATTGTTAGGTCCGTCTTTAAACGCCACCATCATGGTGTCCTTAACGTATTGGATGTCGAAGAAAGTACGGAGCCATTCACAGCAATTCGCTGACTTTGTCTGAAAGTAGCAATGAGTCCTTAGTTATTAACAGGGATTAAATAAACTCCTTTCTTAGAGATTATGGGCTAACCATGATGATAATCAATATATCATGCATATATTGAATGGAACTACTCGTGCAGTAGCAGCTACATGAAGTTTATCATTCTGATTGTACTTATTAGTTAATTGGGACTAAAGAAAAACAAACAAACCCCAGAGGTTCGTAATTATATAAATTTACTAGCTGCCCGACATAATTGTGAATCTAAAACATTCTCAAATCCCCTTCAACACACCAAAAAAATCGTCAAAATCGGTCCAGTCGCTTAGGGAGGGTTCAGTGAAATACACACGCACACAAGAAATATATTATACTAGTTGTACCCCGCGGTGTCACCCGCATTTAATTCTCTCAAAATCACTGATATTCCATGTATACTTCACGCCCTTATTTCACCCCCTTAGGAGTTGAATTTCTAACAATCCTTTCTTAGTGCTCACTTTCATCATAAAAGGAACCCGTGTACTAAATCATTTGGTTACGAAATTACACAACTCCGTAGTAGCAAAGTAGCTCAGATTAGGGTTAGTATATTATGATATCCGATTTTAATAAACTAAATTTGTATAATAATAAATTCGAAGAAACTATAACTATTACTATTACAATAAAACTAATCATAATTATTATAAGTATTAACTATAATATTATGATTATATTATTGCTTATTGATATTCGCTACGGTTGTGCTGACCCTTTTTTTCGGCAGGAGGATACATTTACGTACCCTAGACCTATGTCTGACTCGACAATCAGTGCAATACCGACTAAACCCTTGCCTTCAGCCACTATAATTACAGGGTCCCGAATCTGCAAGCAACAAGATCCCTCCTGCTACAGGCTGGCCTCGGCGAAACAGACTTCTCCTACTTGGCGACTGTCCGGCTGCCTATGTGAATATGCCTACAGTACCTACTACGTCGTCGGAATCGTGCAATGGGGTCAGGTTCCCACCCTGTCCCCTGGCCCTAGTACTCCAGAGGAGCACGCCACCTGAACCATCTGAATCGAACCCGCCAGCCGTCCCAATACATGCCGCTATCTGCTGAATCAGAGGAACTGGTGGAGGAATCCTCAGCTCAGCTGCTCTTAATCTAGCCTCTCCCTCCAAACCCGTTCGGTGGTGGCCCTGTTCGGCATGGCCTTGGGGATCATAGAGACAGAGGTTGCGTTGACCTGCCATGACAATGTCTAATCGTTGTTGAATTACGACTACTTTCAATATTATATCTATTCATGCATTTGGCTACTAAGATAGAATTTTGAAAAAACTGCCAAAATACCAGTAATCAAAAGCATCGATTGATAGAATATTGAAAACGGCAGATAGCAGACCAATAATACATGCACTCCAAGCATATATACCATAGCGTTAATACTTAGAGATAGTTAGAGAAGAGATTACCCCCATTATACCTAAATGCGGCGGGTTAGGTTTGTGTAGTTCGTTCACGACTTTTTTTCGAAGACAATAAAATAACCTTAAATTGTCACAACAGAAACTTCATCAAAATAAAGGGGAATACCCTACTAAGTAGAATTTATATAATACCCTATAAGAAGATTACACATTTTTTGCGACTGCAATTCAACAAGTCTTCAGTTTCCTGTTTCCCAGTCATCACTATGGTAATATGAATAATTGGTTCATTCTTAGTTTTTAACAATACCGGTCAAGTATGTGTCGTACTCGCGTACCGACAGTTCTTTACAGGAGGTATTAACGCGACCAGTTATCCTATTTCCTATTAATATTATAAATGCGAAAGTTTGTATGTTTGTTTGTTTGTTTGTTACTCCTTCCCGCAAAAACTGCTGAACCGATTTTCATGAAATTTGGCACACAAATAGAGTTTACCTTGGATTAACACATAGGATAGTTGTTATTCCGAAAAAATGTTCCTATGGGCAGCTATGGGATGATTTTCTATTTTCCACGGCGGTGTCGAAATTTACGCGGGTGAAACTGCGGCGAATATTATTCAATTCACCGTAGTATGTATGTGATACCATGATAAGGAAACCAGGATCTGATGACGGCATCCTAGAAAAATCGATGGGAAATACTGAAAAGTCTCGTCAGGGCGACCAGTGTGTTCAGCGCCTTAGAGTCGAAAAGGGGGCCCGTTTGTAGGTACAAACAATATGTTAAGATCCCTGAGTCTCACGGGGCCCGGGGCTGCAGCCCCCCTAAGCCCCCACTTGGATCCGATGCTGAGTGCGTTAGTTTACTTAAATACCTCCTACCAATAGTATAGGTATGTCGTAGAATAGTTGATGTGATGAGGCCGAATCAAACAAACCCTTAGCCCTGGCACCGACTTCAAACAAATGTCATTTTTCTTATATTATTATATAATATATGTTATAAAAATGTTATTTTAAATTATATTTGTTAAATTGAATTTACCTATAAAATAAAGTAAAAATAGGATGAGTAAAACTGTAAATAGTTTTTCTGCGATTAATAATAAATTGCCACTTTCTGGATGTCCTTTAGCTGTATTCAAATATTCACTTTTTTGTTTTTTTTTTATGGTATATGGGGCAAACGAGCAGTTGTAGCCATTTTCATGACTACCGACGCCCATAGACATCTGCATAGAGACATACAGATGCGCTGCCCCCCTTTCTCCTCCCACCTCCATGGGCCACCGGCTACTTACACACCGCACGAAACGCGACAGCACAGCTGTCACTTCACGCCGGTCTCATGTAAGCGAGAGGTACCTCCCCGGTCGTGCCGGCCCAATTCGGGTGCATGCAAGCATGCAGCGTGGCACTACCTCTTACTAAAATATGTAATACGACTTCTACCAAATTCCATAATTCTAGATCAATTACTGATAGCAGAATAAGTTTATTTGACATATGGATTACTAGACAAACGCAGAGCGTTGTGAGCGAGAGAGTTGTATAAGGATTCTATATTTTCGAGATACTGAACCCAGAAAAATACAATGCCTTACGCATTCAGTATATTTCTTGCCAGGGTCGGCCAAGCCACCGGAGACCAGGAGCCGATAGCACCAGTGCACCTTAAGGTAGAAAATGTAGCCACAACTGCGATGTCCGTCGTGACAGTCGCCGGTGAATGTTCATACAATAGAAAACGATAAAATCTATCAAGACTATCAAGATTTATAGAGGTGGTAAGTGGCAGCCTTTAACCGTTCTCCACTAAATGTCAGAAACATCATAGAACATACAGATCTTCTACCTGGTCGGTATACTAACCTACCCGGAAATAATTCATGACATTGTCACCAGACAACGATGTCATTTAAAGTCACAATTTTCCTGACATTTAACCTTTAAAACTGGCAAAAAACTAAAAAACAAAGTAAATATTGTTTTAACTAAATAAACAGACAAATTACTTTACTTCCTCGAGCATATCGCGATGGTCTGATAAGCGTCCTTCCTATGAAGCGAGAGTGACACCGAAGTGGGTCAAGTTGACGGACTTTTTCTATTGTTACGCTCAATCGAACTGGTTTAGTCATTGAACTCGCAACCCATTATGTAACAGCAGACGTTTCATGGCTGTTTTTGTTGGCGATATAAAAAATGATGATATAATAAAAAGGTTTTCCATTTAGGCTTTTATCTACATTAATGTTGTAACATTCTACTTATGTTTCCAATACTTGACTTATAATAATTACTGTTATAGCTCAGACAACAAAAAACTCAATTGACATGATGTTGTAATATCCAAATCGATATCGTAAAATCTCATTATAACACTGTGTGAGAGCGAGAGGGAGAGAAAAAGTGGTGAGAGAGCCTTATGTCAAAATCCATAACAGCGCACTCTCGCTCCTGATTGGCCCAGCGCCCGCTGCAGCTGCGCTCTCATTGGTTAGATTTTAATGACCACAAGTTCACTGCGACAATACATTATACGCCTGAATTTAATGTTTCGCAATGTTTTATTAATTGATTAATTGCATTAGTGAAGATAAAGCAGTGTATGCAACTGCATATAACACGGGTATTAAAACACTCGTGTTACTATTTTGAAACTCGCGTTCGCTCGTTTCAAAAACTCACACTCTTGTTTTAATCTTAGACTAAATAAAAAGTACTTTTTATTTAGTCTAAGGTTTTAATACCCTTCATTATACGACAGTTGCATAAACTACTATTAAAACATGGTGACATGTGTTTTAAAAGCCTAAATGGAAAACCTCCTAATATTAAGCTAACTAGGTGAAACTAGAGCAAACTTAAAATCGGAAAATGAGTGTAAATTGTAAATATTTATGAAAATAAATAGATATTTATAACATTTATTTGTATTTTATTGTTATATGTTGTAGATAGATTGACCTCTCATTTTTTCCTCGCTTTTACTTTAAGAGGTATAATGCATTCAAAATAACTATAGCTACCCATGCTCTTTTTTATTTTATGATAAAATTTAACCAATAAAGGTGTGATAATTTGGAATGCGTTTGTTTAATTTGAGCGCGTATTAATTAAAGTAAAATATATCCCAAAATATACATACCACACAGAGATCAGGTTTTTTGACTTCTTTTATTCTGTAGTATC
>LUGF01007735.1:133392-155939 GCA_001625245.1 Calycopis cecrops | reverse complement strand
TCCATATTATGGCGAGCAGTGGTGCGCGAACCTAGCTCCGAGTGTACATTTTTCTGACGTTACCGTGGAGTAGTCATGATACATCGGGCCGCATGTAACATCAGCCGTACATCTGAGATGTGGCGGTAACGAGTTAGCGAATGATTACCTCATTTGGTGCGTTATATCGTACACGTTTTGATATGATTTGTACTGAATAATACTACTTTGCGGGTTTTATCGCGGTTGGATGGACGCGTGACCATGGTTGCCGTGAAGCTACTGAAACTTGTAAAATCATAAACACGATAAAATCTAGTAGTTTTATTGTAATGTTATATTCGTAAATTACTGTAGTTTGGAACATCTGGGAGTGCTCTTATCAATACAAGTAAATTACCAAATTACCTGAGAGTTTCTGACTATTAACAGACCCTACTCATTGGTATGTTTGAAACTCTACCAAAAAGTAAGAGGCAGTGCATAATCAGGCCGTCTCGACCGCTGAGGTACCTCTCGCTTACATATTTTAAATGAAGTGATAAGTGAAGCCAGTGACCTATCGAGGAGACAATATATGATGCAGAGTGCAAGCTACCACCATAATCGTTAACCGGGTGTTAATTAGTGTCGATAGTCCCCAAATGCCTCTAAAACATTATTAGATAAAGTCTCGCCTCGTCACACGACAGCAAAAACACCTCGCCATAATATTCTGTTCTATTTAATTCTACTAGTGGACTCGCGAAGATCGATATTCGATCTAAGTGAAACTTTTTTGTAATTCAAAACTAAATATCATATGACATGTTATAACTAACAAACAAAGCTAAACAATTTATGTAGAATAGACGAGAATTTTCAATACTTGCAAAAGACACATAAAAACTTCATCAATAATTACGTGTATCTTTTATATCAATGTGTCAAATGCAAGGTAGTGTGTGTAGTTTTATATATTAAATTAAAGTGTTTTATAAACATTCTTACTAAAATATATTAGCGTTCTGCACTTCTCTTACACGTAAACTATAATATACCTATACCTATATATATACTCCGCGCAATTTTCGTAAAAATGTTCATAAAGTTTTTGCTTCATGTATTAATATATAGATATTTATTCACTTACTGGGTCATTTTAGGGCTGACCCTTATCATACGGGAAAGGTAGAGTTGTACAAATGTATATCTCGAGCTGTTTTGTTAATTTAATCCACATAACTTAAATACATACAATAATACAGTGTTTGAGGTGTTACATTTTATATTCCTTAAAATACTATGTGCATGCAAAATTACATTTCATCATTATGAGTTTCCGTCTTTTTAAATGTTTTCTTTATTTTTCCTCTTTTACACCAGTTTATATATCTTTTATAAAAAAATATTTAAGCATATTACTTACTTAGATTTTTTTGTGTAGATTTTATTACAAATTAGTCGAAACAGTAATAAAAAAAGATGAAATATTAGCTACAAAAGAATGTATATTAAATTGTTTTATATCTTCATGAATCCTACAATAAATTCTCTCCTCATCATCATTTTTTCAGTAAACTCAGTTCATTAGTAGTGTGACTCCTGACATATGTCCGCCGTGTAATGCCATACGACTTTTCCACCTCACAACCTAACATTAGACTAATTAGTGGTAGCGACAGAATATCTACACAAAGACATTAATCACACTGATTTAGTAGCGCTTATTCAATTGTCTGTCCAGTTGTCAATGGATATAGCGGGGACCATAAATTGTAGTTTCCCGTTGGCGGTCGGACACGGCCAAGCCGCCGTAATCCACTTATACTCCATCGTCGCTGTACATCTGCGAGTCAACTATTTGTTACTGACCGTTTCAATCATTGATGACATTTGAGAAAGCTTGTATATGGCTATGCTTTCGTGGTTTGTACGGTTTGTGATAGTAGATTGGTAGGGCATGGGGTACAAAAAGGAACCTCATTTATAAGACAGGCGTTGAGTAACGCACGCTTTGTTTGACTTGCGAGTGGCCCATGAGGTGCATGCCATGCAGGATGTCAACGTATATGCATAAATTCGATGCGTAACTAAAGGAATCGTTGATATCTATCCTAAGGACCTATAGTAATTTTGTGTGTTATAAAAAAAATATGCTCTGCTTATGACATATTATTTTTTTACTATTTGTATTCCTTATCGTAACTCCAAGCACCGGACCCCACCAATGTATAATCCGACGCTATACTTTAATCTTCTTAATAGCTAAATACTCAAATTATTATAAACAGAGAACATCTACCTATATATAACAGTATTCGTCCCTCTAGCCTCCAGCTATAACCAAACAGGGCAAACTTCGTCCACCTGCTCCTTGTACACACGCGCTATAATACAGGTCTAGGCTACGTCTGTGCCGAATTTAGTGCTCAAACAATAGGTATAGGACGTGACAGTGTCCTATTGCTCCGTGCACCAAAGTTGCGTCGAACTCATTGGGCACTATTTGCAACTGGGACGTACTACACGGATGTATGTTCGTCTAGATACGTTGTGGGATTTTCTGTACCTGTGTGTAAATAAATAAGATTCACGATGCGCGACAGCAACTCTGGCAGAACGTTGTTGTTGTCGTGTGAGCGGTAGATACCTTGTCTCCCTCTAGAGAACATTAGTTCGGCTGCAATACATGACACTATGCCTTCTAACTTTAAGTTTTACGCTTACACGAGACCGGCGTAAAGTGAGAGTGGACTTGTAGCCCATGAGGTTGGGAGGAGATAGGAGGGCAGCACATCTGTATGGCCGCTATCGGTGGGTAGTCATGAAAATGGCTCTGAAATGCTCGTTTGCCTCCCTATACCAATAATTATAATTATATTAAAAATTTGTGCGATTGTACTTGAGTACATCATATTATTATCCTTACTTCATAATGTGACCATTTGTTGTAGTGCGGAGATCCTAAATTCTTTTAGCCTCCACTTGTCATACAAAAATTCTAAACGCTTCAGCCTAACGGACTGGCCACAGCTAACCGCGGTGAGAATTGCGGGCGCGGCGAGGGGCGAGCAATCGGTGAGTGGCGAAAACAAAAGCTAGAGAATGTATCCGTCATGGCACAGCTCGCCGTTCGCAATTGGCACCGCTGTTAGCTGTGGCATGGCAGTAATTATTTTTGCCTTGACCGCCAATGATGCGCATAATATATGATAACATTAAAAAAATACTATAAACATCATTGTTTGTGTATTCTCTTATTCCCGAACTTCGTCCTTAACTAACAAGAAGACGTCGAAATCTTAGCTAACATATAATCTTAATAATAATATAATAATAGTACCTATAGTATAACCAAAAATATTAAAATACGGTAAAGTGAAAGTTCATTTATTTTAACACACATTTATAATTTAATTTTATTATAAGTATTTACCTGGTATGTCATTATATCATATTATTTAACTAGATCAAAAAATATCGAATTCCACTTGTTAAAACAACAATTGTAAATAGTCAATAAATAGGTACAATAATTACCAACAGTTTCACAGCTCCGAAGCTTGGTGAAAAACTAATTAATTAAACTTCTTTGAAAAAGCAATCTTGAAAGAGTTTGAAATAAAGTTTAATTTCTTTGAAACACGTTTAAAACTAAATAAATAAGACACTACGCCACGTTACATGCAGCCAAATTGGGCGGGCACTACCGGGGAGATACCTCTCGCTTACACGAAACCGGCGTAAGTCACAGCTGCACTGTCTCGTTTTGTGCCGTGTGTAAGTAGCCCGTGGCCCACGGACGGGGAGAGGGAAGGAAGAGGGAGTCGGCAGTCATGAAAATGGCTCCGTTTTCTCGTTTGACCCCTTATACTAAAAAAATACAATAATTACCAACGGTTCCAAAGATCCGAAGCTTGGAGAAAAACCATTTAATTAAACTTGTTTGAAAAGCAATCTTGAGAGTTTGAAATAAAGTTTAATTTATTTGAAACACGTTTATAACTTTAAAACTAGCACATCTATAAGACTAGATCTCTGTGCAGTGCTCAGTCCGATAGGGCCCGGGATGGGAAGTCGCGAGACATGTGACAAGAAGTTCACGAGGAGTCCGGACGAGGCCGACTGTATACAAATTACTGCGGAGATTCAATTCGCTTGATTAAAATGCATTTCCAATCATATTCTGGGATGTATTTTGTATGGCTGGTATTGTATAAAATTGGTTAGCAATAATATGTATACACTTCAGGGCCCTGTCACAATTACTTTCTTTGACAAGCCAAAACACATAATATAGAATTTCAAAAATACAAATTATGACAAGCTATAACTATTATTCTACTATTATTCATGACTGTACATGTCAAGATGCATCTAAGTTCAATTGAACACAAATATTTTTGAAATGGCCCATAGGCCATGAACGAAGATATGAAATGTTGAAATATATAACTCCAGTTATAAGATACATTCCAAGATAAAAATGTACTTACCACTTTTTAGAGGAATTTAAGTTATTTTTGCATGAAGTACCTAAAAAAGAATCGTAAAAAGAACATGGGAGTAGTAGAGATTCATAAAAAAAAATATTTTGGAATATATTTGCCTTAGCTATCTACTTGTGTGACGCTTTTCTCTATCCAATATATTTATCTCTTTTTTTAAATATATTAAATATACATATCGTAGAAGCTACGATCGTACCTAATGCAACTATGGGGCAATGACAATTTCTTAAAATAATTCTACCCGCACTGAAAATCTGATAGAGTTTGAGTAAAAAAGAGAACATTTGATGAAGTACAAGTAAGAGGCATTGCATTTGGATAGATCCGGCACGACCGGGGAAACACTTCTCGCTCACACGATAACTTGCACTGTCGTGTTTCGTGTGTGGGTTTCCTGAGGCCCATGGAGGAGGAAAGGCAGTAGCGTCCATTCGAATGCTCATTGATAGTCAGCAAAGGTTCCAAAAGCTCGTGTACCTCCTCTATACTATTCAAAACGTTTTTGCCGATATAATTTCTGTCAGGAGGAAACAGATTGGCAATATGATAACATAAACTGCACCGTAAACACCCGAGCACGAGAGCGGGCACATTATACCCAGAATATCCGCCGTCTCAAAGGAGATCTTGAATATCTAATTTAATTATGCAGCTCAAAGTTGTTTATCCAATTGTAATACCTGTCTCGTCCCAGCCGTTATTAGTTTGGTTATTGTTTTACTTGTCGCTTCAACTATGCAAATGTCTATAGTATATAACGGTACACTGTGACATTGTGTCACCGCGACGGCCTCAGTTCGCGAAGGCCCATGTAGGATATTATTCTTTAAGTTTAATGATAGATAATATAGAAATAATAGATAGCCAACTCATTAATTACTAACAATTTATTTAGTAATCAAACTTAAACTTTATATTATCTATGCCGATGTCTATGGGCGTCGGTAGTCATGAAAATGGCTCCGACTGCTCGTTTGCCGCCTATAGCATAAAAAAACCTTTGGAGGGGGTAGAGAGAGATAGCTACGAATGTGTATAATAACTATATGGTAGCCATCAAAATGCTACGACTGCTCGTTGTCCCCTATACTTTATTCAAAAAAGTGTGTGCTTTAACCACACAACTGAAGTAAAGCTTAATTATTATTTAATACACAAATTCATTACCTTAGTTACAATGACATAGCAAGACATATGACATTTATTTTTTAATTACAAAAAATAAGAAGTAAATTTCACTTAAATCGAATATGAATTTTGAATTTGAATGACACCTTCCATTGGTCTCGCCCGATGTGTGATTTTTGTAACGCTATCGCCACCTTACTCCACAAGTCAAACGTGCGTATAGAAGTTTTACTTCAAAAAAGGGTGGACAGCATACGTCATCACGCACACGCATACATGCATATACGTACGCTACATACACACGGTAATTATCAAATAATTATTTTCAATCATATAAATCAAATAATTAATAGTGCTAAGTGAAAGGTAATCCGGCTAACGTATCCTATGATTCCAGCGGAATTTCCGATATCGGAGTAACAGCGATAATATTCCGGAACACACCGCGCATCGGTGCGTGAGATTTATACAAATTCGTAAATCAATCTAAACCGCAGCGCGTGCGGAAATCGCGGCCCTTTTTAATTTAACCTGTTTAATCACGGATTTGCGGAATTTCGGATATAAATTCCGTACTCCGTAAGCGCACTTATTAACTTTATTGCGTTATTAAACGCTGTTTATTCAAGAATGTGTTTATAGTATGATTTTTTTATTAATATCGTTATTATCTCTGTTGAAAGCCTCTGGGACCATAAAAATATTGAAATAGCTAGCTTCCGCCCGAGGCTTCGCCCGCATCAATCTCGGATTTCAAAAATAAAGTTATTTCACATATTATAAACTTTCTCTCTATCTATTTAAAAAAAACCATCAAAATCTGTTGCGTAATTTTAAAGATATAAGCATACAGAGACACACAGACGGAGTTTGTTTAATACCATGTAGTGATAAGGAAATTTATTAGTAACGGTAATGTACCATCTTGTGTAATAGAAAATTAAGGCTCGTCTAATGTGAATCTTAAAGTTGAACATTATTTTCCTTTTTTTTCCACACTACGTTAGTCGAGCCCCGTGTTATTTTTGAAGTTTATTCACTTTGAAGAAACTTTTTAAGTATGCATTAAAATTTGCAAATGTGTTCGGATCGCTTTAGTTCGTTAAACCATAAATGGTTTCAGTTATCATCGCACAATACCTTGAAACCTCGTGATATTGATAGATAGAATGACGATTCTTTTTCGACATTCGCCTCGCATGCCGCGCGCTGTGTTCCATTGTCTCTGCCATGAAAGGAACACTGACATGGTGCAGCGAGGCGCGGATGACGTATGTCCGTCGCAACTATTGGTGCGCGGGTAAAAAAACGGTTTTGTATAAACTCTACATCGGAACTGCCGGTATCCAGTATCCCCATGGGCTGTGCAACTAAATACTTTTGACGATACAATAGTTTAAAAATTTTACGAACGAACGGGCAAACAATCCTCAAAATCTAGATTTTTAATGAGAATTTAGTCAAAATCATTAAGCCAAATAAGCTTTACAAAGTTCTTTTGTAAATTTAATTACAAATAACAATTACATACACAGTTTACACGGTATTACATGGAAAAAATCGCGATTTTTAACTGCCGCATTCAAAATCATACTTTTAAAACTTTCAAAGACTCCCTTTTTGAAATCACACTTTCAACGTATTTTATAAGTTGGAAATAAAATTTTAAAACGTACTTACGACTTATGTCTCTATTTAACTTCAATAAACACAACACAAACCCAAAAAGCCCCATCACCTCCGTTTCAGACATTTCGCTCACGAATACTTTAGGCGTGTTAAAAAATTCACAAATGACAAATAGCGCATCTCGGGAAGGCCATCAATTCGGGCTCGCGAATTTGTGAGGTTTTCGTATGAGAGTCACGACATTTAACTGAGGGCAATACTTTCTCATTCCGCGGCAGTTCCTCACCGGCCACCGACATTTTTTGTATGCCCAAGATAAATGACCCCTGTATAAGATTTATAAAGATAGACTTAATGCCGTTGCGTTTTATATTTAATTCGTTGTTGCTTTTGTGGTGTATTTCTAAGTGGGTTTTTAATTTGTATTAAGCTTGTGCTGAGTAAACTTATGACTGACTTATTCTGGATATGTAATATGAGCGCGGTTCGGAAGCATGAGGATTATTTGTTTTAATTATGATGATGCGATTTAATTATGATGATTCTGTAGCCCCCTTAATTTTAATATTAAAAAACAAATCAAAATAATGGAATTTGACAGATGTCAGTTTATTACTGGGTTAATGCTTGAATAAAGTTATTCTATGTTTATTATTAGGGGGGCTACAGAATAGAGATGAGAATATCATTGGTGACAACTGATTGTCAGAAACGTCAATTATTACACATACCTTTAATTATACAAAGAAACTTGTTTGTATGTATTTTAGTACATGCATACGTTTTAAAACTAATTCCATAAATGTACATAATACTATTTTAATGTAACTCCTTATATGTATACCTATACCTACTGGCAGTTACCAAATGCAGCAAAGAACAACTAATTCTAAATTCGAACAATGTTGCTACACTGTCCAAGGTTTATTATATGTAGCAATTATAAGTTAGCAATTGATTTTGCCACACAAACCGCTAGATAAATGCAGACGGAGGCTTTTAGACGGGTTCCGGTGCGGAGTGCATCCCGTGACGTCACATCCGACCCGCCGACCCCACTCCGGAAGGTTTCGCCTCTTACCCCGGCGCAACTAATAGTTTCTCGTTTCTGGTTTACTGTAGCCCTTTGAAAACAGACATGTTTAATGTGAGGAAAATATGGAATAAAAAAATGTTTTACTTTTTATGTGTACTAGTACACGTTCTGCTAAGGGTTAGCACCCTTCACATGGTACACAAAGCATATTTATCATTCTCATGGCTACGTTACCTCTCTTATTTACTATTAACGAAAGTCTGTCTAACTTTTGTGCCAAGAGAAAGTACAAGCGACTCATTTTCCGTACGTATAGAACCTGTGGCTTGCGATTTTGTTTTGTATGTGACCGGTTTTTTGTGACTTGAAATAGTACTTGTAACTAGGCTATAGTGTTTTGTTCTAATTGTAAGATCTGAATAGTCAAATCGGTAAGTTGGTACAGAACGACAAATTATCATATCCTTTAGTATCGCGAAAGTTTAATACATTTTTATCCTACAAGTCTTTGTCCTCTCTGCATACTCTAAAACACTGGCCTGAAGATGTGATGATGTTATTATTTATGCCTGGAAAAAGCCATAAAAAACGTTTTTTTTCTCGATTTTAAAACTGAAGTGACTCAACAACCTTGTCAATTATAATTCATAAACAACCAACAAACAAACAATCAGATTGATTAAACAACGCAAACAAGACCATTAGAAAAAAAATAACAATCCTTTACCGATAGATATAGAATGTTCACAACAGGGACCAATTAGTAAAGGAGATGCCTGTTCTCGTATTGCTTAGAACAAAAGGAGCACAAATAAACGAAAACATCTATAAGTAAAGAAGCTTACAGACTCGATGCCCTGTAATTGCTGAGCCCGGAGCGATTCTGCCAATGATTAGTTTTGTGAAACGCGCAGAGAGTACTGACGGTACAAGAAGTGTATGTTTTTGTTTTTTATATTGTTATGTGATTTATGCATTGTTTTAAATTAAGTAACTGCCATCTTTATAAAAATAAAGTATATGTAAAGGCTATATTATTTGTTATTTAATTAAAAGTCTATAAGTATTGTGGTCAAAGCAGAATTGCTGAAAGACTTGAGCAAAACGCTCGAATACCTCGATCGAATTTCCCTACAGGTGGGTCTTAAAATGAACTTAAGCAAGATATAAATATATCTAAAATATGTCATGTATTTCTGACATCTATTTCGTTTTTTGTATAATTTGGAATGTGCAAATGAATTCATTCTTTCTTTCTAACTGTTCTATTTCTATAGTTAAATAGACTCTGCTGATTTAATAAAATTAGGTATACGAAAGTGGCAATAATAGCGTCGTTGATTTGGTTCTAATTAATTTAGTTTTCTTTAACTTCATAACTGAATCGCCTTGCGAACACATTATTTTTCAATTTAACTTGCATACAAATACTACTGTTGATGACCTTCTTATCTAGGTCAATAACGTCTAGTTGCTTACAAAAATTTTACCGGGTCAGGGGCTTATGTAGATTTACTAAGAGGTAGTGCCACACTGCATACTTGCATGCATTCGAATTGGGCCGGCGACATGGGTGGTACCTATCGCTAACACGAGACCGGAGTAAAGTGACAGCTGTGCTGTCGCGTTTCGTGTGGTAGCCGGTGGCCCATGATGGTGGGAAGAGAAAGGAGGGCAGCACATATGTATAGTCTCTATACGGATGTCTATGAGTGTCGGTAGTTATGAAAATGGCTCCGATTGATCGTTTGCCCCTGTATACCATAAAAAAAAATGTGTCTTTTATTTATTTTTCTTTGTATTATTTCAAGTGTATCTGTAACTTTGTAACAATCCGCATTAAATAAATAGACTTTTTAATTTATTATTTATTTATTTACAAACATACAATAAAACGATTATTTCACAAAAAAAGAATAATAAGAAATATGTTGAACAAAAAACAACAAAGTAATATGAAGACTAAAACCTCCGTTAGAATAGCAATAGAGAATTATATTGCTGACACCACATAGAATAGAGGTATTGGCTATATGGTTACGATATAAATTAGGTTTCTAGAGTTATTCAAGTCGTCATAACATTGACTAATTTATAGAAAAACCACAAGTTCATTTCGTAGCTTCGCGTCTAAATTGTAAATATTATTCTTTGACAAACAAAGAAAGGGAAGGTGCCTTTACAAAAACCTTTAACAATCAATCAAAGTAAACCACAATTTCATAACGCTCTATTAAATAATGTCTTATTGATAAAATAAATTTGGTTATTTCTTTTTATTGAGTTCCCGCTTTCCGCCGAACCCTTCGTCTTTCGCAGCTCCTAGTTTAGTGAGGTTGGTAATTAACGTTGAACATTTATGAGGTCCTGCTTCTGGGAAAGCGGTGCCGACATAAAGCGGACGGAACACAGCGGTGACAGACGTCGCTATGGAAACCAAATTGACGTTACGATGGCAATATCCACTCTTGAAGAGACCATGCTATCTGAGTGAAGATTATATTGAAATGACAGCCTCTTTGTCCCGGACTGCTTCCATAGTTAAAATCAAGCCTAAAGCTTCAAGAGTAGACACAGTATTTTCTCATGATTACCTTACTTTACTTTACCCCAGGGTAAGTCTGACATAGGTATAGGGGCCACACGGACTCCGTCAATATATTTCCCCGCGTCAACAAAAAAAGGGCAAGAAAATGTTGCGCAGTTTCTGGCAGACCCGGAGCGCCTCTGCAGAGGCAGTAGTTGCCCGTGGGGTTTTAGCTTTAATGGAGATTTAAGAGCGTTTACGCCTTCCAACGCAATTTGGCTTGAAAACAGCACTTTTTAAACACCTTAAAATCATGAACCACTTATCTTATATTGTATGTTACATACTAATGATTGTAGGACATTTTCTTGTCTAAATAGTTAGTAGAAAAAATATTTCAATTAATTTAGTATGTACGCATTCTATCATGATTACTCATTAGAGGTTTGTTAATTTCCCTTTTAGCGTCAGTTTCGACGCTCAAAATATCATAAAAGTACTGAAATATATAATAAACAAAAAATAATAACCACTTGATAAGATCCTTGAGAGAATAGTTAGTAGAAAAAAAATTGGTTTTGGTATCTTATCTATGAGAAATTAAAATTCAAAAAATGTGAAATTTAGTCAAACTTTAAATGTATATTTCAACGATATACCTTATTTAATTTAATATAATAATAGCTTACCAATAAACTAGAGCATATTCTTTACAATCATGCATTTAAAGTTTTGATTATTGTATAGTAATTATTTTTCTGTAAATTTTTCAAAACGTCTCTAAAACACTGGTCGCAAACGACATCAATTCAGTACGTGGATCATAGTGGGTTAATTTGACTATAGAATATACTAACATTATATATATGCTACTCACACGGCGATCCGTATGTGTGGGTTTGAATTACCCATGAATTACATAAAACCACGTGCGCAAGGCGTAAACGCTCTTAAGTCCTATTCACTGTGTGTTAACAGTGTTAATCAATAATGTCGGTCCATCACGTAAGAGGTAGTGCCACGCTGCATGCTGGCCGACACGACCGGGGAGTGTGGAAAGTGGCAGCTATGCTCTCGCGTTTCGTGCCGTGTGTGAGTAGCCGGTGGCCCTATGAAAGTGGGAGGAGGAAGGAGGGCAGCGCCTCTGTATAGCCCCTACGTGGATGTCTACGGGCGTCGGTAGTCATAAAAAAATGGCTCCGACTGCTCGTTTGCCCCTCTATACCATAAAAAAAAAAAAATAGAGCTCCTTTAACTTTTTTAAAATAAAGTCGACACCACAGCTAGGGGATTCAAGTTTCCAATCCGACAGGTGTCGTTACTGTAGATTATATCTGGGTTTATGTATGTATGTATGTGTGTACGTGTGTAAAATATGAACAATATGTAAACAATGTAAAAATGTAAACTTGAAAACTATGTCCAGCAGTGAACGTCCTTCGGCTGATGATGATGATGATGTAAACAAAAAATATTCGTTAACGATATCTTTCGAACAAAATAAGTTATATAGTCATATAGTATGTCTGACGTCATTTTTTTTTAATAAAAGATTAGGTTTTCGATCATTCCGCAGTTGAAGTTATTTCAAAGAAATCGTTGTATTTGTTACATTTTCTTTTAAATGTCTTATAATAATCAATTGTGTTTTTATTGTAACAAGCCTATTACACACATACTCTGGTACACTACAAACACGGAGCTTACAATATCTTACTTTAATATTTTATTAACAAACACTAATAAAAATATCTGACATAACAATTAATTTCAACGTGACCCATAAAAGTAAAGACCGTTTACAATGAAAAGAAAATCTTTTACTACACTCCTAAGATATTTGTAAGCACATTTCACGTCTGTTCAACTTGACGACAACGAAACAACTGCGGGTGACGTTATCTGCCTTATTTAAAACGTCCGCAAAAGAAATAAGAATTCATTTGCATATGACCCCCGCTGCTAGGTGCCGCGTGGTAATATTTCACGGAAAAACTAACCAGAGGAGCGAACTGAATTGAAAATGGAAAATGAATGCGGATAAGATATTTTTATTTTTTCTTCTTTGTTGTTTTTTTTTTCTAATGAATAGAATGTAACAGATTTTTTTAACAAATATTTAAATAAAAAAGTGTGTGCGTGAACGTGACCACACAACTAAAGTAAAACTTAATTATTAATTTAATACACAAAATCATTACCGCAGTTAAAATGACATAACATGTAATATGATATTTATTTTTTAAATGCAAAAAAATCACTTAAATCGAATTTGAATGACAACTTCCATTGGCCTCGCCCGGTCACAGATATTTGTAACGCTCTCGTCATCCTTATGTCAAACGCGCGTTTTACATCAAAAATTAAATAGTTTACATTGAAGTTTTTGAAGTAGGAATGTCCCTGCGTGCGTTGATGTGTATGTAGTAGGTATAATCAAAACTTGTTGCATTCAAAACACAGTTGGTTAACCATAATACATTGTGTTACAAAAATGTTATCGATTAGGATTGATGGATTTGAGAAATCTCAAAAATCTAATTTAATTACTCACGTGTTTATGAAATAATTTATAAAAGCAAAATTCTGCAACTTGTGGGGAGGGCTTTCGGGTTAACCATTTTTTTTTTAGTTATGTTTATAATCTGTGGGATTCGGTGGATGTTTGGGACTTGTAGTTCTTCAAAGGAATGTAACAAATTTTATTTATTTTTTATATGACGAAGGTAACAAATTTAGTCTTTTTATGATATTCGTAATTAGAATGAAACTGATTTTTTTTCTAATGATATTCGTAAAAAGAATGAAGAATGAAAGATGAAATTTTGACTATGTATACAAAAAGCATTTTAAGAGTTAGCACAACGTACAGGCGCAATGGAGGTACCAAACATTTGAATAATATCCGGAGAGCGGAGATCGGGAAATGAAATCAGCATTGGCCATGTATCAGTGGCGAGCAGTGTTGTTCCAATAATACTTCACCTCCTCCACCATATTATATCTTCTATATATAAAATGTGGTAACTAACATTTTATATAGAGAAGATATAATATATAATACACCTCCGAAACGACTCCACCGATTCTCATGAAATTTCGTGTACATATTGGGTAGGTCTAAGAATCGGTCAACATCTTTTCATCTCGATATTTCCACGTGATCCAAACTTAAGTGAATGCAACCGCGATGCGCAGTTGGTAGGTATACACACTTATTTATAATTTTTTTTTCATGGCTACACGAGTAAAACCGCAGTGCGCAGGTAGTGTCATATAACAAAGTATTAAGACAATGATGCTGTGACCGATGAGATGATAAAGATGTGACTCAGCATTTACCATGCTTATATATTAGTTACCTATATTTAATGATACGCTGATTTTCAGTGACTTATCATAACAACCATTAATTATTACCAATCGTTTTACCAATTGTCGACCGGGTTCCCGCACGAAACGCGACTGCACAGCTTGTCCACCCTAAATGATGATGGCGCTAGGAATAAATAAAAATAAATGGATATTCTTTCAATACGCTCATGAGCGGGCCGGGGACGAAGGCTTTCATTTCCGGTGGCGGGCGCGGCGCATTATCGGCACAGATAAATATTTTGCGGCCACTCCATAAATAAACCAGTAATGGATTCCCGCGGCTTATGTACTCCGTGTTCCGCTAGATATCTTACGAAAATAGATGCATTTTACTTCAACTTAAAATATAACTTGGAAATAATTACCACATAAATAAAAGTTTCCTTGTAATCTAAAAGTTCTTGTCTATATCGCATAGTATATTTTTTTATGGTATAGGGGAACAAACTTACAATCGGAGCCATTTTTATGACATCCTCATGGACACATACAGATACGCTGCCCTCTTTTCTCCTGCCATCTCCGCTAGTTAGACGCCGCACGAAACGCGACAGCTGTCAGCTTACGCCGATCTCGTGTAAGCGAGAGGTACCTCCCCGCTGGTGCCAACCTAATTAGGCTGCATGCAAGCATGCAGTATGGCACTACCTCTTACATTTCATGCGTATTTTAAAATACTGTCTCTTAGAGATAAGTAAGAAGTAAGTATATTCTACAGATAAAACGGACTTTCTTCTGTAACTTAACAACCAATTCGATGGAATATATAATACTAGCAGCGCAACTCGGTTTCACCCGCGTAAATTTTAATCCCGTTGAAGATAGAAAATCATCCCATGGCATCCCGTAGGAACATTTTGTCGGCATAAAAATTATCCTATGTGTTAATCCAAGTTATATATCCACTATGTGTGAGCCCAATTTCATGAAAATTGGTTTAACAATTTCTGCGTGAAAGAGTAACAAACAAACAAACATACATATTTTCGCATTTATAATATTAGTAGGATTCAAATAATGTACGAATAATCATTGGGTTAAGCCAATTCACTTTTCCTATTTCGTCCCAACGATTGTGACATCGTACCTTGTATTTTTCTGTGAAATCCCAGGGCTAGAAAAAGAGGCCCATCTCTTACAATACAGGTCTATGTACCTTCAGGGTCACCTAAATCACTACATTTACTAACTCCAACTACAGCTACCCATAAGATTTGAGCCCTCAGAACCTCATATCATATAACTATCTGCGATAGGTACACATAAATAATATTTCAAATTGAAACAAAAATCTATTCCCTATTTTTTCACACCGTCTTCATATTAAAACGTACTTTAATAAATATAAATAACATTTGAAACAACGACAGCGCACAACCAACGCAAATGAAGCCAATAACAGTTTTGAGGTTCAATAACAATGTAATATAACTTTATTTAACAATGAATTTGATAAATTTACGATAGTTACGGTGGCAAAGTTAACAATTTAATTTTTTGACATAAATTTGCTTTTTAAACTAAACTTGTGGGCGACTATTGTCGAAATTCGACAATAATCATTTTAAAGTAATATTTAGTACAGTTGATGGTCGACAATGGGCGATCACAATTTATTTTTATAATTTATATAAATATAATATAAACAATGGGCGATCACAATTTATTTTCATAATTTATATAAATATAATATAAATTATGAAAATAAATTGTGATCGCCCATCGTCGACCATCAACCGTACTAAATATTACTCTACATCAGTTCAAACTGCGTCATTATGGCGGCGTAGATCTAAATCTTGATTTACTTTAATGAGCATACAAATATCCTCATTTTGATTTTCGACTCTCTGGAATTGACCTTTGTGACAAAATATACCTACTAATAATATAGTTTGTGTGTGTTTGACACACGTGCTTGGTACGTGTGTGTAATGTTTTATTTATTAATTTAATGTACTTTATAAGTATTATTAAAAAATAATCCAAGTTCAAAGTTTTTACTTTACATGTTCCTAATATATATACATATTTTGATGATTAAAAATATCCACATCCGAGACTGGCCAACAACGCAGGACATAATAATATTCTCTATTACGTCGTTCTCCTATTCCAATGGTACGGTACATCAACACCTTATATAATAGAAAACCTTAATTAAATGTACTTATCACTAGACCACCAGTGACCGGTGGCCCATGGAGGTGGGAGGAGAAAGGAGGGCAGTGCATCTGTATAGTCTCTATGCGGCAGTCTTTGGACTTCGGTAGTCATGAAACAGGCTCCGACTGATCGTTTTCCCTCCATACCATAAAAAAATCACCACTATACACAAAATGACACGACAGGCTATATGATTATTACAAGTTACTTGGCACCGACTATGAGTGCCAATTGAGTACCACAATTGTGCCTCTACTAGCATTACTTCTAGCGGAAGAAATAGACAGCTTCTTAAAAAAAAATAGCTTCGCAGTGATGAAAAACTAATTCATTAATGTGTGTGTAATATGTTTTTCATAAATCATAAAATACTTTATTTCTTTAAAAAAATCTTATCGGATTTGGTATAAATTACCTTTAAAATAAATGGTCCTACAACTAGTAAGAAACACATTATATTATATCTATTGTCCCCTTAAAAACTTTCAAGAAATAAACATGTCGTATCCAGTGGTGCTTATTCTTTGGAGGTCACAGAAGTGAGTCCGCTGGCGCCGACGCGGTCATCTATTGTTATTCAAATTCGCCATATTGAAAAGCAAGTTTCGCTATCACCACGTCAGTAAAAGATATTAAATTGAAAATATTCAATAATAAATATGTACGTATTCCAGGGGTGACCAACCGGTCGATAGCGGCATAGCAAAATTATGCGTGTATTTGTACAAAAGTAAATATATTTTTTTAGTATAAGAGGCAAACGAGTAATTGGAGCTATTTTCATGTCCACCGACGCCCATAGACATCCTCACATAGGCTATACAGATGCGTTGCCCTCCTTCCTCCTCCCTCCTCCAAGGCCACCGACTAGTTTGATGTTATTTTACGCCGATATCGTGTAAGCAAGAGATACCACTAGGCCTATTACAAAGTATATACTATTAATAATAACAAGTTTAAAAAAAAATAAGAAGTATGTAGTTTTCATTTTAGTCACCATATAGTAACCACACTAAATGCGAGACCATAGTCCTCAATTCATACTTTTCTCTGTACCACTCCAGTCGTGACGGCCCGATTCCACAGCAACCTAACAACTAATATCAAAGCAAACATAATTCCGTATTACGAGTATATTGTACGTAACAGTATCCTACGTCATTGTACGTTTAATTCGAAGGTACAAAACCGTGAGACGCGAATAGTGTGAACGTGAAAAAGAGGTTAAAAAATGATCCAGTCTGAATCCCGAGCGGATCCGACGGGCGGGAATGAAAATTGGATTTGCCTTTGATTGGATTTTTATTTACTTAAGACAAGAAAAATTCTCCTCCGTCGCCGACGTCGTTATAAATGATTCCAGAATCTTCTCCGTTCATCTCATTAACGAGATGGTTTTATGGAACCCGTTTTTTTTCTATTTGCGTCGAGACGGAATATATTAAACAGTGATAGCGTCTGCATTGTTTTGGAATAAAGACAACTTGTTTTTGTTGAAGTGTAAACAATTTTTAGTCGTTTTTGGTTGTGATGAAATTAATGGGCTTGCGTAAAATGCATCGTAGGGCGTAGCATAGGAAAGTGGAGCTACACTCACTCGTAGCACAGCTTTGAGAAGCTACGCTCACTCGTAGCACAGCTTTGAGAAGCTACGCTCACTCGTAGCACTGTTTTGAGGTCCAGCTTGTGCTATCGGTATCGATTTTACCTGACTGTGTTAGAAGGAAGAGTAATGTTTTTCCATTGTGTATATGTGTTTATAATAGATTATTATAATTCTACCCTACTACAGCCGGAAATACCTACCTTTTAACGAATGAGATTATTTATTAATTTGATATTCGATAACAGGAGTGATATGGGACTGAGGACATTAAAATATATTTGAAGCACTTAATTAGCTTTACTGCCACTAACAGGGACTGTTAGTGGCAGTAAAGATCTTATTTTTTATCAAGTATCTGAGAATTAATCTAAAAATGATCTAAAATAATTAATTCCTTATGTATATACTACAGCAGCTTACAACGTAGATTATCAGCAACCATGGTAACAGAATGACTGGGATGTCAGACTTTCATGCCTTTATGTCATTCGCATCTGACACAGATATCATCACAAAGATTTTCTATTAGAAAGCGAAGCACATTTCACGGAATCAAATTACAGTATACAACTTCAATGTTAATTAGGCCATGGATATTTACCTATGTAATTACATGTATTTATATAATAAAAATCTTAAATATATAAAATTTCTTAAATTTATTTATCATATTAAATATACCACGATAAGTCCACAAATATTATTATTATTGATTAATCCTAAAGCCATGTTCCCTCCGGTAGTATTCGATCACCGTCTCCGAGAGTCCTTCGTCGTTTCTTTAATATTACAATAATGCAAAGGACCAATCGATTTGTTGTCAACTAGCGACGCGACACCTACAAATATCTGCATACATGTTTTTCTTCCACCTTCTACACCATTGGGTCACCGGAAGCGCCTCATGAAATGCGTATATGAGAGAGAGGTATCCTCTTCGTGCAGCCCCAAATACATTCGCAAACCTTCGTGCATTTCCCGCGATTCACTTCGTATATTGATAGATGGGTAGGATGGGTTGGGTAAGCCCCAATGCAGCGATACAGCAGTACAGCACGACAGGTATTTAATAATTTCAATAAGCCTTTTACCCTTATCATATATAAACTGTAAATGATGACGTAAATGTTTATAGGTAAGCCCAATTCCCCCGCGAAGATTTGCAGTTGAACAGTTTGATGCGGAGTGTGGCAAGTCCAGTCCCGCGGGCGGCCGCCGCGGCTCCGACTGCACAATTTAATAATGCACGCTCCCAACTTCGGGCATTCAACGTTCCCGAATTGATGCAATATGCAGGGATTACATACGTGAAATGATGATAAGTTGTGCAAATATTTTGTATTAAGTTTATAATACATTTAAAGTAATGATGCTGATTTCCAGGACACACCGAGACAGAAGATATCGTTGCTGCATCGCAACCGAATCAGTGGTAATACCACGCTGAATTCACACATGTAGTCGAATTAGGCCGGCGCGACCGGGGAGGTACCTCTCTGCACGATTTCAGCGAAAAGTGACAGGTAAGATGTCGCGTTTCGTTCGCTGTGTAAGTAGCCGGTGGTCCATAGAAGGAGGAGAAGAAAGCAGGGCAACGTATTTGTATAACCTCTATGCGGATGTCTATGGGTGTCGGTGGTCATGAAAAGGGCGCCCACTTCTCGTTTGCTCTCATAAACTATAGAAAGAAAAAAATCAAAAACGAGGGAAATGATCCAGTCTGAATGAGTATTGAGGCAAATATGTCCAACGGATGCAAGGATGTTTATGGGCACTTATAGCAACTGCAACAGTCATCAGTCACCTTTATATAAAAACAAGATTACTCACATATACACACATATACATAGACAATGTGTCATATTGTATAAGAACTAGCAATTAAAAGTGGAAAAAAGTAAATAAAGTTTGTTCGCTACCAGCGGTTTGTGTTTGAAAGAAGCTGCCTTTGACATCGCAAAGCCTCAAATAATCACTAGAGAGCGTTGTATCAATATCAACAGATTAGCCGAGATTCTCCGCTGCTGCGGCGCCGCGTAAAAGAGCGGAAAAATAGATGAAGTGCGGTCGCAGTATGAGCGTATCTAAAATAAAAAAACACCTTTGCTTAATAATTGTATATCGCTTAGTAATTTTAAAATTGTATTTTATATTTAAAAAATCATTACATTTCATTGCATTATCCAGTAACTTTACTACTATGTTATTTTATGCATGACCAAGTGTTGCTAACAAAGTAGATGGAAGTGGACCGTCTTATTAGCGATATAACAATTGAATACTTATACTTTTTTAACAAGTTAAGGTTTTAGAATAATTTTATTTATAGTTGATAGAAAAAATCACGACTTACAATTAAATATTATATTTAATAACTGTATTTTTAAATCAGATTACCTTTACAGAGTTTTCTACTTGAAAAGAAAAACCTGCTAAGATCACTAATTTGTTGTCTTTGGTTATGCGGATATTTATTGGCGTTTTTAACTCAAAAATACCAGTGGCTTATTTGACCCCAGCCGCTGTCAAAGTCACATTTGATACTGGCAGTTTTTCTCAAACTTTAGTTTTTTTAGTTACGTTTTTTAGTTTCGTTTTTTGCTTAGTTGGTATAATTAGAAAACTTCTCTTTTAGAAGTCAATACATTCGTTAGTAAATTCTAGCCTCGTTACTAGGGCTTCTTCGAGCAATGAGTTCTAAAGAATGGTATGCAGATCAGTAAAGCAGATATCCTTAGACAGTAATCATTTTCCAACAGGTGGTAGTTAATAGACTTTAAATTGACTGTAGTGTTTCCCTTTGTCTATTCTAAAACTCGACTGGAAACTACCCCAGAACAAAAATAATTATCAAATAAAAGGCTTTTTCATCTGATTACTCTTCTTATTTTTTAACACCGTGTGTACCTTAAATTATTTCTTAAGCAGCAAAGTCCAGGAAATAAAAGCAGCGATCTTAACCGCTGCAAGTGTGACCGCACGGTGCACCGGCTGAAATTGTTGAAAAATTTTCCAACAGAGTTTCGAAGGGAACTCTATGAATACATTCGGCGAGTGTCGGCATGAATATAGAATGAATAAAAATGAATAAAGCGAAGTGTAGGCGCGCGGTTAATCATCTATCCAGAATTTATTCGGTAGACTTTTGAGATTAACGGCGTCGTCGGTCGTGACGCGCTACTTAGCGTGTTTAATACCTTTTTAATGTATCCCGATGTTTGGATAAGAGCATTTATTGTTGTGTTGATGTTTGAGAGGAAATTCAGACTCTTTTTGTTTTTTGTTTCGTATATTTGTTTCACAACTGTTTGCTAAAAACGAAGAGTTTTTTTTTATGCATATTGGTTATATTTTATAGCCATGTTTGATATTGCTGAGTGGCAGCCCTTTGCAAATAATACAGACTAGTTGTTATACACGGTTTTACTCGCGTGGTTTTTGCGATAAAATGGAGCCGATAGCACTCTTCAGACCTTCAACTATCTCCATACTAAATATCATATCTATCCGTTGATCTGATTTGATGTGTAAGAAGAACAAACAAACAAACACGCTTTCTCATTTATAATATTAATACGGAGTAGAGACTTCCCAGCAAAGCTTTCACGGCCATTCGATTATTTATTATTTATCAATCAATTAAGAATCGATAGTAGCTCGATAGCAATAATTACAATAATTAATTATTTTATAACATATTTTTACGGTTTATTTTTATTCTCTTTCTTTTTCTGCAGTTGGAGTTTTTGTTGCAGGTTAGAGCTTTTTAAAATGAGACCATAACCTTTTTAATGAGCAACTATCGTCACATTATATTCGCATAGATTTGTCAAATAAGTCATTCAAGTATTAGACCTATACAGCGACTTCTGGAAGAGTAGATTCATATTACAGATATACATCATATCTGTAATTTCTTTTCTCTATCAATCTGTTATATATAACTGCACAATAAATAAAATTAAAATCAAAATCAATAAAAAATATGAAATAAGTGCAAGTATTGCTTAAGAATTTTTTTTCTTACCTCAAAAATAAGAATAATAATTATTAAAAAATACACACTAATAGAACCGTCCTATACTAATGTACTGTGTGCAACTTGATGATTTCCTCCTGTCCTATTAAGTTTTACATTATTTCTGTGGAGTTTTGTTAGTGTGACACTACAAAAAACCTAACCCTTACCTTATCGGTAAACAAGCATTTGGACGTGAGTTTTTGTCTATAATATTATCTATCTGTTCCTAAGAGCTTGCTGGTGTTTTAAAAATAACTCTGAATACTCTTCAAAAATAGAGTATTTTTAAGGAACAAAGTTCTTTTTGATGTTTATGGTTGAAAGGATGCACTGTAGTTCCTATCGTAGTACACGCGACTGGCGTCAAAAAACTGTGCTACGAGTGATTGTAGCTCCATTATCCAGTGCTACGTTATGTGCTACAGTGAACTATATATTTTCTCTCTCTATTCTCTATTTAAATTTAAAGTTACAATCGCAGTCGGCTAATAAGCTAAACATTTGACGCTATTTCGCAATAATAAATGAGATGCGAATTTTCGCGAACATCGATGATGGCTGCTATCGTGGCGTCTGGGGGGCGGGGG